>PVKS010008194.1:0-69446 GCA_004027875.1 Aplodontia rufa
CCCCTAATCCACACTGACTTTTGTTACCTTCTCCTGGGTACACACTTCTCAGTTATCTATTTTTTCTCACATTTTTTATTGGTCCATTAATGTACATAGTGATGGGATTTGTTGTGACATATTCATACATGAACACAATATAACCACATGATTTGGCCAACATCCCCCCCCAGCACTTCCTCTTTCCTTGCCAGCTCCTATCCTGTGGTCCCTTTCCTCCACTGATGTTTTTTTATTGGTTCTTTTCAGTTGTACATGACAGTAGAGTATACCATGACACTGTTATAAAAGCAATTCAATCCCTAGCACTTTCTCTTTCCCTCCCTTCCTCTCTTCCCCTGTTCCCTTCCCACTACTCTACTCATCTTTCTATTTACTTATAGTTTTTTTAAATTAGTGTCTTAGTATATTCTGGTGAGATTCACTGTGGTATATTCTTCCATAACTTCTCTTACAAAATTTTATACAGGGGCTGGAGCGGTGGCTCAGTGGTTACAGGTTCAAATCCCAGCACCACGTACACAAGTGAGTGTTGGAACAACCAAAGGCCATGTGAAAAACTAAATAAAGTTGTTTCTCTCTTTCTCTGTCTCTCTCACTGTCCCTCTCTCTTTAAAAAAAAAACAAAAAAACAAAAAACAATATTTTATACAGAATGTTATTTTTGAAAAAAACCTGCTACCACATCAAGGATGCTCAGAATTTAAAACAATCAATTGGTAATAAAAACATGCAACAACACATGTTCAACTCAGCTACAACATTTCACAAATCTTTTGAAGTTTCTTTTCAAGTTCAGTTACTCTTTTTGCTTTAACCCACATAATATAGGTTGATGGGAACATTTTTAAAATGTGTAAATTTTTATATCCCAATTAATTTCTTTTTTCTGGCCAACTGGTCTTCATAAGCATTACATCAATTAAAGTTTCCAAATTACATTCCCAAATGTGTACTCATTCTGAATTCATTGTTTCACAGAAGGCAAATTTATATTTAATCATCTCAAATTTAGAAAACCATAGTTACACCAAATAGTAACGGGAAAAAATTAATGTTTATCTGTGTTAAAATTGAAGAATGGTGCTCCATTCTTACCTAGTTAGAAATGATCTTTGCTCATTTACTATATTTTTTCCATGATTGTAGCAGTAACTAGAGACTATAAGCTAACAAAATTATTCCATCTGTTTTGTAGAAGTAACTACATTCCAGACATCATTGTTAGTAAGGGCTTATACTCACTTTCCTGTTTATTCCATTTTAATCACACAACCTGTATTTAGGTTTGGACTATAATGGACACACACACACACACACACACACAAATTTGTTTGGACATCTTAAAACTTAGGGGTTGAGGAACAAGAACTCTCTCAATCTCTCCTAGTTTTAAACTGTTAAAGTGCTTGCATTCATAAGGCTTCTCTAGACAGATGTTAGCTCTGTCAGTATGACAGGGCAGAAATTCCAAAAAGAACTGATTTTGCAGCCTTGAGTCCAAAGACAGGCTAGAAGCCAAATTCCATCATCTTCAAAAAGCCTCAATCTATGCTTGTAATTTATTGGCTGAGGCCCTCATTATAAAAAGTAATGCTTTACTCAAAAATTAGCTTCACAACAACATCAATATTGATGCTTAGCCAAACAAATGAGTACCATAGTCTAGCCAAGCAGACACATAAAATTAACTTCAGAGTACCATCAACTGCTTAGTGAAAACCTGGTGAAAAATCTTGTATCTATCCCATTCTTAAAAAGCTTTCAGACTGCCTGTACCTTGTTCTGACTTTCATCATTTCTTCCCTTTTCCCAGCCTTTCTTTTTCCTCTTTGTGCTTCCTCCCTTTTTGGATGGTTCAAATTCATTTCAATAATAAAGCCTATGTGTGTGTCCCTTACCACTGTATGAATATTCTTCATTTTGCTTTCCATAAGCAACGTTCTATAAGGCCTTATGTATAATCAAGATAGGTAATGCTGACTAAAATGCCCTCTAAATCTTGGATCAATGACAAGGTTTTGTGTATTTTAGCCAACTTCTATTGTTGTACAGTAACAGCTCTGTTCCTCATTAACCTCATTCTGTACCTAAGGCTTTCTCTAGATCTTTGCGGTTCCTGAAGTTAGAGGGAAAAGAGATTGTGGATATAAACTGACTACCCCAGAGTGAAACATGTCATGTCTGCCCATAAGTGTTTCATTGAAAAAGTTGAAGTTCACCACAGTGAGTCTTTTTAATTTTTCAGTTACTTGTCTCTGGTGAATTACATGAACCCACAGCCTAAGAGTTTGTCTAAATACAATCTTTAAGGCTGAAGACTCCATTCTTTGTCTACCGAAATCCATATTCTGTCTCTCTGCAGACCCTCAACTTAATGACTGCTGCAATAAAGCCATTTTGAAAACTAGGTCTTTTTGTTGTGGTCTTCTGCTTGTTCAGTGGAGAACACTTTAAGAAAAGTACTTCAGAAAAGCCTGTTGATCCATTATTGCACAGTTAAAGTTGCAGCTCCAAAAACTCCATAATAACTGACAACTTGCAGTATTTCTCAATCTTGCTAACTGCAGATCATGGAACTCTCCGTCAAGTTTGATTACTGGTCACAAATACAGAATGACTCTTAGGATAGAATTATTTCCTTCCATTTCTAGCTCTATTGTTTCCTGTAAGTCTCTTCAGAAAAGAACAAGAAGCATCCAATATTCTTAAAGATACTCCCAAATCTTTACAATCTTGGATATCATTAGTTCTTCACCCCAAGCAGAGCAATTTTATCAAATATTCATTGATGTATATCCGCTATCCAGTAGTCAATAGATTTTTCACTCCACAGTCAGTAGTTCCTTTCCTGACCTCATCCTAATTGTATTCTGCATAGTATATTTTGGATAATTATAGATAAATCTATATTTTTAACCAAATTTTGCATCAGTTGGAGATAGTTTTTATCCATACATAACAGAAACCTAAGTATATAGAAACTCTTATGGAACCAGCATCATTCACATTCATGAAAAGGAGTTAGCCAGGATTAGTGTTGCTCACCAATAATTCCAGCTACTCAGGTGGCTGAGACAGGAGGATTTCAAGTTTCATGTCAGCCTGGACAACTTAGTGAGGCATAATCTCAAAACAACAAAAATAAACAAACAAACAAAAAAAAAGAACTAGGAGTCACATGTCTCCCACTGTCTACAAAAGAAGTTAGAAAATCTGGTTTTAATTTGAACTCATAATCATTGTGAATACAAAGTTTCTGTTAAGGAATTAGTAGTCCTTATTATAGTGATTACATCTCCTCAAGAAAATAGTAATGAATGCAAATCTACAAAATGATAATATAGCTTTAGAATCACAAAACAGTCATAATGATAATAAATTTCCACAAAAGGATTACTTCTTTCTGAATATCACTCCCATTAACTTATAGAATTCTTACAGTAATCTTGCAAGAACATCTGTATAATGACTGGATTGATGGGAAAACTGAGGGTTATTTAGTTGGTCAAAGGCAGGCAGAGATAGAATCTACTTTAACACTGAAGTCAATCATTTACACCATGTAGAATTCCCTCTCTATAAATAATATGACTGGATATAGAAGAGCTTACCAACAACTAAGATAAAAATAACAGAATTTTAAAGCAAATGGTCTCCATAGAACTCAATTAAAAAGCACACTAGCGCTATAGAACATTAGCCCTTCAAACACTTCCAGGGAATTGAATCATAAAATTATTTTGATTCAATGTGAGCAAAAAATTAACCAGAGATATTTGATATTTAAGGAAGATAACCTAAGGGGGGACATTGAACTATCTATCAATTTGTCTATATTCTTTATAGTTTATTCTCACCTTAGGATAAATCATCAGAAAATACCATAATTGTAATATATTATTTTAGGTCCTCATAGAAAGACTATTTCATTTGTAAATCAAAACCTATAAATTCAATTTAATGTTATAAAAAATATATATTTGATGATTATTTGTTTCATTAAAAAGGCCAGGAAGGAAGAGTTCACATTGTTACCTATTAATCACTTTATAAAATTCATGTGATGGATACATAAAATGTTTCCACACACAGCAAATGTTTGAAGACATATTGTTAGCTCATTAACAGAAAACACTGAACTGAATCCAAATGCCTATTGATATAACTCTTTACATTGATAAGAGATGGCACCAATATATCAATCTTTTTCTTTTTAATGGTATGAAACACCTGCAAATATTTTTCAAAATTAATACATGACTTACACATCAGA
The DNA here is from genome assembly GCA_004027875.1 of Aplodontia rufa. NCBI lineage: Eukaryota > Metazoa > Chordata > Mammalia > Rodentia > Aplodontiidae > Aplodontia > Aplodontia rufa. The sequence continues at coordinate 4,277 of PVKS010008194.1, forward strand.
AATAATATAATAATATAATATAAATATTACAGATTTCCATATAAATTTCTTATGTTCAAGCAATCTTTGGAGGATACGTGGTTTGAGAAAAATGTTTACACATAAATAGAAAGGGATTTTAACTTTTTTAAAGTAATAATTTGTGAATTACTTCAATAATCATTCTTTTGAACAAACCCATTCCTGCTTTCAGAATAAACTGTCTTATTATATTTTGTGATCCTAAATATGTGCATTTTTAAAATAAAAATCCAAAATGAAGAATAAAAGGAAAAATTACCTTTTAGAGAGAACTATTACTAACAATCTAACAATTAGTAATTTCAAATATCACTTATATGACAATAAATGAAATTTATTAAACTTTAATAGTATGTGTTCTTTCATAACCAACTTTTTAATAAATTGGTAATCTGATCAGATGTTTTTTCATGCAACATTAATATCCATTTTATTAGTCAACACTGGTATAGTATATGATTCAAAGAGAACCTGGATTGAATATTCATCAGGATAAAATAAAGAGCATAGACAATTAATGAACAACTAAATTAATAGCTACATAATTTTCTGTTATATGATTTTACATATTATATTTACTCAATCCTTCCTTGACATTCACCTCTTTTAAAGTTCACAAGTATAATTTCTGGATTACTATTACAAATATTTAAATATCTTTAATATTAAAGAAATATTTTCCTGAAATTTTGTCTCAATTTTATTCTAATAACACTTCTTTTTTTTTTTTTTTAAGAGAGAGGGACAGTGAGAGAGATGGAGAAAGAGAGAAACAACTTTATTTAGTTTTTCACATGGCCTTAGTTGCTCCAATACTTATTTGTATACATGGTCCTGGGGTCTGAACCCAGGTCCTCGTGCTTGCCAGGCAAGCACCGAAACCGCTGAGCCACCGCTCCAGCCCAAGGTGTTTTTTTTTTTTTTTTTTTTTTTTTTTTTTTTTTTTTTTTTTTTTTTTTTTTTTTGGCTGGGGTTTATTATTTGTTTTTTGGGAACTGGGGGTCGAACACAGGATGTTGAGAATGCTGTGCAAGCGCTTTGCCACTGAGCTACATTCCAGCCCCTAATAACACTTCTTGAGAGTGAGAAACATGTCACACTTTTTTGAACTGCCTAAGAGTTGATCAAGTTTTAAAGTCTTTCCCAATATAAAAATAAATAATGATTCCTTACAGGAGAGTATTTAATTAAATATTTTGTTTTATCATGAAAATGAACATCTTGTTAGCTTTTCCTTTAGACATTGACTAATTATATTGATATATCACATGAATCCTTACATTTTTATTTGATTTCTGATGTGGAAATGGTGGACTCTTGTCTGTACTATCAGACATTCCTGGATATATATAGCAAGGGGGTGAGAATAAGCTGTCTGGTAGATGAATCTTAGAAAAGTTGCTCATCCTATGTAGTGAAAAAAAAAAAGCTACCCCTACTCCTTAAGAAAGCAGAATCCAGATAAACCAAGACTTAAACTTGAAAGATAAAAGTTTGAAGAAAATAGAGGACAATACCATTGTGGTCTAAAGGCAGGGAAATCCTATCTTTTAAAAAATGGTTTAAAAGCTGAATCATGAATCTAAAATTTTAAGTAATTTGAATACGCAAAATCTAATTCTTTTCTAAGATGTCACAGACAAAACTTAATATCCAAATATTATATAAAAAGAGCGTTGTCAGTGTCTAATATCAGCAAATATCTAGAACCTAATATCTAGAACCTACAAGGAATTCCTGAAAATCAATAAGAGAATTCCCATTAGGAAGATGGGCACAGTTCATGAGCCAGATTTATAGAATTGAAAATGTACTTTGCACCAATGATTTTATTCCACCAAAAATTCATAGTGATTCTTTTATTTTCACATGTTCTAGAAAATGTAGAATGATGTGGCCATCCTGAAACATTATACATCACTTATGCAAATTAAGAGCACATAAACCATATGAAAGAGCAATTTCAAAAGAAAAACAATATAGCCTATGAGGAAACACAAAGATATGAGGTGTTACTTAGAGGACCAACACTTGGAAGCAAGTTTAATGTCATTCAGTGGGATAGATAACCTATGATGGATTTATATGCCAGCCAAAATTATAGAGCAACTAACCTATTGAATATATGTAGAACCAGAAAAATGAAGGAATCTTAAAAACAGAGCTATACCTTATAATAAAATATTTAAAGTAAAAGGAATAAAAAATATAGAGCGAATGTCATTTACGTCATTTGAAACTACATGCACACAAAGCAACAATCCAACTTTGGAAAGGATAGATGCAAGCTAAAAGGGAACATATTAAACAAAATAAATTATTCACAGAGAAGGGGATTAAGTAAAGAGTTGCTACTAGTGAAACAGTTTTAGGAGAGATAGTGAAATGGCTAGGTAGTCAGGACAAAGGGCCCCAAGGAAGAGCTAGCAGGTAGAGAGTGATTGACAGGGCATACTCAGGGCCTTCATATGCAAATAACCATGAGGCTCACCTGTGGGAGAAACACCTTTGTCCCTCGGGCAGGAAAACTAAGAAATGAGGGTGGACACAGATGGGTACTTGGAAAGAATTGCTACCTGTTTTGCATAGATTTTAACCAATGACTTTGGTACTAAGTTTCAATGCCTGCTTTGCATAGATTTCAACCAATGATGTAGATGCATTTCTCAATGCCTGCTTTGCATGAATGTTAATTATGTTCATACCCCAAATCAATATAACCCCTGGTTTGACCTCCATTACAATGTATCCTGCTTCCAGGTACCCCTTCACCTTGCGGAGACTCTGCTCTTCTTCCTAAATAAATCCTGCTCCTTTTACTCCCCCTTCTGTGGTAGCCCGTGGATTTTACTCTTCAAATTCATGAGACAAGAACCCAGAAGATTGGTGCCAAATTCCCGGGATGAATTGCCACCACACCAAGAGCTGCAACACCCAGCTTTTAGCTGGAGAGCTGCTAACACTTCACTTTGGCTGCAGACACCTGCAGCCAACCCAAATTTCCAGTTTTAACTGGGAATTGCTGCAAACACTAGAAAGGGCTATCTTGGTTGCTGGAATCTGTAGTCAGCCCAGACTCCATTTGCCAGTAGGAGCAGAGAATCTGACCTCATCTCAAAAACCCCACATCACTAGAGTACAGATGTATATATATATATATATATAAACAAAAATGTATAAATACATAAATTGGAGTGAAGGGCTGCTCATTTATAGAACCTGTTGGTGCTCATTTGAAACAGGTAGTTCTGGAAGAATGTTTCTCCATCCCCCCCCACCAACACAGCACACACATACACAGAGTTAATTGGTTTCCTTGCTGTGACCAAACTATCTGAAAAGAACTGCATAATGCAGGAAAGTTTTACTTTGAATCATAGTTTCAGAGGTTTCAGTCCATCCTTGGCTAGCTCCTTTGCTCTGGCCCTGAGATGAAGTAGAGCATCAAGGCAGAAGAGCACAGGGAAGAAAGGCTGCCTTGTTCACAGCAGCCAGGAAGCAAACACAGAAAGAGGAAGGAGCCTGTTACAAGATTAAAGTCCCCAAGGTCCTACTTCCTCCTATCATGCCTCACGTGCCTACTTGCATTTTCTACCACCTTCCAGTATTTCATTCAGCTGTCAACGGATTGATTAAGCCAGAGCCCTCATGATCCAATCATTTCCCCCCAAGTCTAAACAATCCTGCATTGGAGACCAAGTCTTCAATACATGGACTTTTGGGGGACTTTCCAGATACAAATCATAATACTCACACACACTCCACACTACTTCAGCTTTAGAGGCCTTTTGTGGATGGTATGAATGAAAAAGCTTCCCTAACCTTTCTTCATTCCAGGCCACCACACTCTATCCATTCCTTTGAAATGGCACATGGAATTAGTATGTGGTTACAATACTTTTTTTTATTTTCATGTTACATCTCATAACCCTATAAAAATGGGAGTAATCAATCTGCCTTCAATGTGATCCAATTTTTGTATGTATATTTATGTAAATAAGTATTATTGAGTTTAAATATTTTTTGAGTTTTCAGTTGATTTCTTATTTTATTTTGCTTTTTAAAAATGTTTATGGGAGAGGTGTTATTCATTTTTGGAAATATTTCAATTCAAAATTTTAACCTACAGGTGTCCTTGACAGAGCAGTAGGTAGAGACAGGTCAGTTTTTACAAGCTATGGTAATTATTAGTTACTGCCACCTGATATTACCTTTCTCTGCATCACCTTATGTGTAAATTCAGGAATAATTTCTACAGAATATGGTTGTAATCTTCTAATTGTCCTTGTGTCAGGCAAAGTCAAAGTTTCAGGTTAATCAGAGAACATTAGCTTCATGGATATGTTGCCATTTATCATCAAAATTTGCTCTCAACTCAATTTCAAACACAATTAGCTCCTGCATTAGTTGCATCATTGATAAGCAGTACTTTAGTTTCAATTTCCCATATCAATTTGAAGATGTAAAGATGTCATAGAATATATGTTTGCTACTGGATATTCAGGCATTGCCAAGCTAATTAATTTAATTACTGTCACAATTAATACCAATTACCATAATCAAAAATATTATACAGGGCTGGAGTGGTGGCTAAGCATATATGGTGCTTGCCCAGCATATGCGTGTACATGGGTTCAAACTCCAGCACCCAGGTACACAACTAAGTGTCAGAGCAACAAAAGTCATGTGAAAAACTCAATAAAAATTGATTCTTTCTGTCTGTCTCTCACTGTCCTTCTCTCTTTAAAAAAAAAATATTATCAAGCAACTTTTCTTCCTTGACAATGTGGCTGAAAAGAAACAGTCATAACACATTCCCAAAACTTTGAATTCTCACTCATTGAAATGCAAAGATATTGTTATTGGAACATTTCCAGATGCTTAATACATCATTGAAAACCAAGGATATTATAATGTTTTAAATTAAATCTTAATAGAAAATATCATTAAGACATTCAAACTCCACTGAAAAATGGAACACTGATCAGATTCATAGATAATTAAAATATCTTCCCCAAAGCAATCCCTACATAATTGATCTACGAATTACTTATCTGATGAACATACTTTATTTTTCATTGATGCATAAAATTATAAATAATGAGGGAATTTGTTGTTACTTATTTATCATGCACACAATATAACAATATAATTTGGCCAGTATCCCCCCTAGCACTCCGCCCTCCTCCCATCCCTTGGTTTCCCTTAACTCACCCTTTTTTCCTATTGACTTTCATTCCCTCTCCCCTTCTGCTTTCTCTACCGTATTAGACTTTCTTTAGTTCTTCTATTAATTTGGAATATGTTTTATTTTGATGCTATAATATTTCAGAAATGTTTTGTGCACTTAACACACTCTCATTGATACTGATGAAAGTACCAATCAAAAGATTTGCATTTTGTAAAGTTGCAAAGGGTAGCATCTTAAAAATATTTCTTGGAACCTACTGGATTTTCCAAAATAGATTATTCTAGTTTAGTTCAGGGAAGGTCATAGAGACTTAATAATATACATAAATATCTTATTGCCCTTGTATTATGGGTGTTTTTATATATATTTGCTTGTAAGCACCTTTTTATTTTGCTTTTGTAGTATATTCACATCATAACAAATATAGGTACATGTATATTTCTACATTGAAATTATATTTTCTTTCTCTCACTCTTTTTTACCGGGAATTGAACCTAGGGGCGCTTAACCACTGATCCACATCACCAGCCCTTTTTCTTTTAAATTATTTTTTATTTTGACATAGGGTCTTTCCAAGTTGCTTAGAGCCTTGCTAAATTGCTGAGGCTGGCTTTGAATTTGTGCTCCTACAGCCTTAGCCTCTCAAGCCACAATTATAGGCATGCACCATTACACCCAGCTGAAGTTATGTTTTCTTAAAACACTTCCTCCTAAATTAATTATATCTTTATATTTGACCTAATCTCCCTTAAAATTCAGATTTTTACCATACGCCTGATGAAAAATAAATAAAAGCTTCTCTCTTGGGTGTTTTTGGATCCATAGCTCCTGAGAGTACTTCCTCCTAAATTAATTATATCTTTATATTTGACCTAATCTCCCTTAAAATTCAGATTTTTACCATACGCCTGATGAAAAATAAATAAAAGCTTCTCTCTTGGGTGTTTTTGGATCCATAGCTCCTGAGAGTCTCATATGATCAATGCTCAGTAAATATTCATCCCATGACAGAATAAATAAATGAATGAACTGTTCTTTTGTAGATTCATTACAATGTCCTATATATTAATAATGAATTCTTTCCATCTAGTTCATATTGAGAGAAAGCTCATCATTTTTCCTCATTATTCTTTGTCTTCATAGAAAAGAATGAGCACAAAAGTTCTTTAATTTTCCTCAACAGCACAACACTATTTGTGTTTCTTTACTTTTGAAATGTTGATAGAAATTTTGTATTCCACAATTGAATTCAAAAAACTTTAAGTAAAATATCACACCCCAAATACTATAATCTAAGGATAGAAATTGTGGTACATATTAATATTTGCATAAATTTAATATTCTTACATTAAATAATATTATCACCAATGGTAAATATTACCTCTACTCTCAATTCATTTATCTTTTTATTCATTCAACATAGTCTTAATATTGAAGGGAATCACTGTTATATATTCATGAATATAATGATATTGACAAAGTAAGTTAAGGCAGATCCTAGTCCATGGTCTCCACCCTCGGACCACTCCATGCTCCCATGTCTCCCCTACTTTACCCCCATGTTAGTTGGACTTCTCATAGGAGTGGAGGGTTTCCAGCTGCACTGATAACCCCCCCCCAGTCCCTCCCTCTAGCTTCATTGATAATCCTCCCTAATCTCTCTCTCCCTTCCCTGCCCCCTCCCTTATCCCCCAGCTTCATATTATGAGTCCCCCTGCTCTGGTGAAAATTCACCTATGTTGAGTTTATTATTGAGCTTAGCTAACTTTCAATCTGTCTTAGGTTTTACTCTAGCTTCTATGTATGAGAGAAAACATTTGGCCCTTAAGTCTCTGAGTCTGGGATATTTCAGTCAGCATAATTTTTTCCACCTCCATCCATTTGGCTACAAATGCCATGATATCATTCTAATAGCAAACTAGAACTCTCTCTCTCTCTCTCTCATCCACTCATCCACTGAGGGGCATCTGGGTTGGTTTCATAGTTTAGCTATAGCAAAACCTTGAGCTGCTATACTCATTGATATAGCTGTGTCTCTGTAGTATGCCAATTCTAACTCTTTTGGGAAAGTACCCAGGATTGGGATAGCTGGGTCTTAAGGTGGTTCCATCCCTAGTTTTTTGAGGACTCTGCACACTGCTTTCCAGAGTGACTGTACAAGCTTGCAATTCCACCAGCAGTGTGATAGTGTACCTTTCTTCCCACAACCCCTCCAGCATCTGTTATTGTTCATATTCTTCATTTTTGCCACTCTGACTGGAGTGAGACAGAATCTCAGTGAAGTTTTGATTTGCATTTCTCTGATTGCTAGTGATGTAGAGCACTATATATTCATTTAAAATAATTGGTGGCTGGAGCAGTGGTTCAGCGATTATGGCATTTGCCTCACATGCACCACATACACAATGAAGTGTTGGAGCAACAAAGGCCACATTAAAAAACTAAATAAAATTTGATTCTCTCTTTTTCTCTCTTTCACTGTCCCTCTCTAAAAAAGATGAAAATAAAAATAAATAATTTGGGGGGCTGAGCATTTTGGCACACACCTGTAATCCTAGCAACTAGGGAGGTTAAGGCAAGGAGATCATAATTTCAAAGTCAGGCTCAGCAGTTTATAAATACCATGTCTCAAAATAAAAAGTTATGGAGGTGTCACTTAGTGGTAGAGAAACCCCTGTATTCACTCCTCAGGACCACTAAAAACATAAAATACACCAGGGAAAATATTCAAATGGAAGGACCAGTGAGAAGAGGCCTAAAACTATTTGGAACCTGATAATTATAACTGAGCAATTTTAAATGGAAATTCCAACACAAAATAAGTTTTGTTAAAAAAAATCACTGACTTTAAAAATAAATTTAATATAAAAATTTTAATAATTTCCTCATTTCCCCTGTATGTATGTATATATATATATACATATATACATACATATATATATATATATATATATATATATATATATATATATATATATGAAGGATGAAGACACATTTAGTGAATTTACAAGTTTAGCACCTGGTTTTCTGTTGTCTTATTTACTTTTAGTTTCATTGTCATTTTGGTAAATTTTAAACTCAAAACCAGCTCATTATTTTACAATGTTTCTCTTTATTTGAAAAAAACTACAAAATTTCCATGGTAACACCTAGGACCTATTTATTAGTCTAAAATAGTTCCTCTCTCATATTTTATTCTTTAACTTTACCTTTTTTGGAAGCACATTTCTAAATCATCTGTTACCCACAATATATTACTACCTTGTTTGTTCATCAAGACCAGTTTCTTAGCCATGTCATGTGCTGTTAGTATACAAAGCACCTTTTGACTCTAGTCTTATTTCCAGTGACTCTTTACTTTATTGCTTTCTCCCTTTCTGTCTACCTGCTTGCATTTAACTTCTCAGAAAACATGGGATAGGGAAACTCTCAAAATAAAACTGAATATTTTGGGTTTTGTTATTGTTGTTCTTCCTGAGTTCCCTTCCCCAAATTTAAGCAAAACACCAATGTACTCAGAAAAACAGAATCCTCTTTAACTTTAATCATTTCATTTTTTATTTGTTCTCAAAATTTCTTTGTAAACTAATAAAACTGATTTTTTGGATTTTGTGTGAAACTTAATAAATTCAAAATATTTATAAATAAATTCAATGTCTACTTCAATTTTCACATTTATCTTGCAAAATGTGATAATTTTAAGAGAATGGAAATAGGCTCTAAAATGTAGTTTTTCTTCCCGTGAGAGATGCAAGACTTGGTTTTGTCCCACCCCAGTCTTTGCACAGGCATATGAAAGGCCTTATTTTCTCTGAAGCTTATTGTGTTAGATAAGTAGAAGGACATAAATATGTATATTACAAGGTGCAGGGTCACTTAGCTTACACACACCCACACTTGCTCTCTGTGCTGCCTGTAATTGTGACATGCAGCAGACACAGCTCTTATTCCACGTATCGCTAGAATTTTCCTCAAGAAGAACAGGCTGAGAAGAAAACTTAGGATTAGTTTTTGAGATGATCAGCTAGTATCTAAGGCATCCTTTCCAGCTGTGTGACCTCCGAGCAAAGTGCAGAGGTCAAGAAAGCCAAACTTTGAGTTGAAAAGCTCCTGCTCTTTTCTGTGCCTTAGGTTGGAGCCATCTTCCTGTAGAGGTCTCTTTAAAGAACCTCTTCTCCTTTGCCTGTATCTGTTGATAACTTTTGTCAGTCTCTGTCATCTTGGCAGCACTGACTGTGCAAGTAAGTCATTAGGAATATATTTTTGTGTTTACAAAGAAACTTGGTTTAGTTTTCCAATGAGAGTTCAATGAATATTTTTGTTTTTTTTTTTATTCTCCTCCCATATGAAAGGGGCAATGCTTTATTCCATCATTTCTAATTAGTGAAACTATTCCTTTTTTTTAGCATTTAGCTTACTTTAATTTCCTAAAGCAAATTATTCATTTCTGATTTAAATTTTCAAATATGAGAATCAGACAAACTCATACAAACCCAAGTGGTACCATTTACAAGATGTATAATCTTTGGCCCATTACTCAGTTTATCTGAACCTAGTTTCTTTATCCATAAATAAGGTGGTGACAGTACCACCTCACAAATCTTTATGTATAAATGTCACTTAGTAAGCATTAAATCAATGCTATCAATATCATAAATATTTTATTTTTATTGTAACAAAAAAGTAAATGATAAGGAGAATTCATCTCACTTGTTTAACAAATCTTTTAGCTTAATACAAAGTCTTCCAATATGTCTGAATATGAGGTTCATGTGTTTATATAGATATATTTAAAATAAACATTTTTATTTTTTATTTGGTAAGTCTTTATTATTTAGAAAAAAATTCATGAGCACAAATACTCAAATTGAGACAACATGAACCATGCACAAATCAATACGATTAGTTTGTTGACAAATCTCTACATTCTGAAAATGTATTATGCAAGCAACTCAAAGATTGGGCAAATAAAACAAACACTGGAAATATCCTCAGGGATTTCATGTTATCTATAGAAAGTATGCAAAGCTAATTATTTTTTCATTTCCTATTTTCATGACCACTCTTAAAAATGTCAGAAATACAATTGGAAAATAAATCAGCATCACAAAATAGAGCAATTCAAAATGCAGAAATATATGTTCCCTAGATTTATTTTAAAGTCTTTGAGAATTCTGTCTTTCATAGTCTTTTATAGTTGAATTTTGTTTTGGTAATGCCACTATTTCAACAATATCAAACAATTTGGATCCATAGTATGTTCTGTTTGATCTAAACGATGAAACAAAGGGAAGCTTTTAGAGGAAAACACAGACATCATAGATTATTCTGTAAAATATATACAATGAAAAGTTGCAATTATGTATTACTAGCATCATCTCCCTGAAGCAACATATGGGAGAGAAACGGTTCTCAAAGTGAAATCACTTACATCAGCATCACCAGTGGTAACTTTGAACACGAATTCCCAGGACATGAAACAGACCCTCAAAATCAAGCCTGTGGAACTGAAGTACATGAACCTATATTTTTGGCAAGTTCTCAGTTTGTTGTGTTTTCTAAATAATAAAGACTTACCAAATAAAAAGGGAACTTTTTAAAATTTAAGTATATTTATATATATAAACATAAGAACCTCATATTCAGACATACTATAAAAGACTTTAGAATTAAGTCAAAATATTTGTGAAACATTTAAGTTGAATTCTCCTTTTCAGTTACTTTATTATTTTAACAATGATAAAATATTTATAGCATAATCTACTCAATACCCTAAGGTCTTTGAAAAATAATTAGGTGAAGAAGAACTCAAGATAATTGTACAAAAACTCCAATATTGGTGTATACATTTAGTTCATCTTCAAATCTTTGTATTCAATAAATGATTTATTCCATTAGATATCATTAATGTGGTACATACAGATTCTCAAGTACTGTGTAATAAGTACTTAGCATATTAATTTCCTTTCACAACTTTATGAACTAAATATTAGTATTCCCATTTTATAGATGAGAAAAAAATCAAAGTAAGTATCATACTCAAAGTATTTTGGTTATTAAAGGACAAAAACTGGTTTTTATTCATACTTGTTTTCAAAACTGATGGTTTTGCACACCATATAATAGTATGTAACAGATCTCTATAGTATCCTATATTGCTAGATAGGCTACTGTGCAAATACTAATCAATCTGTCTTTATTAACTTTGTGGAACTGCTGCTATATATCAGCATGTTCTTATTACAAAACATTTTAAGCCTGATTTTATTTAACAATTTCTAAAATATGTTTACCTACACCATCTCCTTGGATCTACAAAACAGGTCTAGGTCTGTGCAAGAGACAAAAAAGAAAAATAATAATTGTCATTGATAAGAGAAGAAAACAAGATATAACTATATGTATGTCATATCTTGACCTAAAGGCCAGAGATAAAGTGATGTGGGGCAGGGATTGATGGGGAAGTTGGAGGGCTATGTACAAAAATCTACATCTTTTCACTTCTAGTATATTTACTTTTACTCTCTACTGACTCCCTAGAAATCAAGAACTTCCTTCTATCTACTTGAATTCAACTATTTATCTAAAATGGTTATGTTAGATAAAATGTAAAAATTTGGCCTACTTGTTGTGGGTCAATAGAGGAACTGCAATTAAATGGTAATTTCAAAATCTGTAAAAATTGTACATTTTTACATTTTTCAGGTTTGTATAAACAAAATTCTTCTGTCTTCCCCTCTACTCTTTTCATGCTGTCAGGAAAGTGTCGAAACGGCTGCTATGTGACACTATCTATAATTAAGGTTGTGTTTTATGAGCAAAGATTAAGATTAGCTTGCTGAAATATGAGCCAATCTCTTCCTCACAATCTTAAAACTTCTAATATTGCAACTTATAAAAGGGGAAATAAAATCCCAGCCACATATAGCTGAATCCACTCATCCATTCAACAAACTTTTATTGAGTACCGAAAGTGCATAAGAACCTGTGCTAGGCACCAGGAATGCAAGAACAATGAAGTCATTCCCTTCATTATCATTCACTTTCTCCTTCCTAGGATTCCGCTAACTCCTAACTTAATATGCAGTTTTGGAGTGGAGATGCCTGAAGTGAACAACTTTTCAAGCTGACATTTATATTTTGTTTTAAACTTTTTAAGTCTGAAGTCAAATCATGCATCACTTACAACGTGAATTTTTAATTGCCTGGGAATGACTACTTTCCTGGCTTGTTCATGCCTTAAATTTATTTATTTCATGTGAAAATAAAACTGACTTGGAACTTGCTACATTCATATGTTTAAAGTCATCTTAATATGGTCATTGGCTTTAAATCTTTTTATTCTTTTCTTTTCTTTTCTTTTCTTTTTTTTTTTTTTTTTTTTTTTTTTTTTTTTTTTTTTTTTTTTTTTTTTTTTTTGCCTAACCAAGTTGCCTCCACTGATTAAATGATTTTCACTGCTTTATAATCTAGGCTTCAGTATTACAGTGAACTATTACATTTCCATTGTACCATTGTATTATAAATAAGTGCTGGCATTGGTGGGCTCCTGGGCTAGTAATCCATACATATTTTAGGCATGTCTTATATACAAATTCCTGTCAACATCATACATTGAAAAAACTCTTAAATACTACTAGGAACATATATAGCATGCAAAACTTAGTTATTGATTGTAATAATGAGGTCTCAATCAGGAAAGAAACCACACAGTAATTAGAAAAAGAAAAAATTAAGATAAAGAATAAAAAAATCATAAGGTGTTGGAGCAAAAGAGAATAGTATAGAAGAAATAAAAAGAATTCTAAAGATTAAAGTAGAAGAAGATGTAGGGTGCAGACAATATCCACAAGGCTCATGGGGCACTCAAGAATACAAATGTGGAAGAGATCCCTCTCCCTTCCTGGACATTCCAGAAAGCTGGGATCCACCTCTCGTGAGAATAATAGATCATGACTGTGGGCTTTAGACACACTCACTGAGGCTATAAAACTGCTGAGTGGGTGCTGATGTAGGTTGCTCAGAGAAGCTGCCAGACTATTTGGCTCTGTTTAGCTGCAGAAGCCTCTTCTGTTGCAGAAGCCAGTCCCACAGAAACCTGCCTTGTGAAGAGCAGGCCACGTGCTGTAGGACTCTGCCTACAAGAACCCACCTGACCCTGGAAGAGGAATTGTTTCATTTTCCTGTGTTCATTCAGAGTCCTCTACTGATAAAAAATTTAGCCTCAAACAGCAGGAAAAGCAGAAATATTTACAGTTCCAGAACCACAGAGCAGGCAACTCAATATGGGTTTGGAATTGTAAAGTCAAACTGATAACTAGCATGTTAATATCAATGGTGCTTTTTTCTTATTTTAATTTTATCTTAACTCAGTTTAAGGGTATTTTGAAGACGCGTAGAATCTTGATCGTTGTAGCATGTAAGGATCACTGGCATCTTTTAGTAAAACTTTGTCTAATTTAATGTAAACATCTACAGAGTGCATTGTTAACTGCCACAAAAAAATGTATCCAGTAAAGATGATATCATGAAGATAAAATACAGCAATTATTTAGAGATTATATCACAAGGGTTACCATAAAATAAGAATCTGAAGATTTAAAAAAGATAGAAACAGATTATAAAATTTGATCACCTGTTCAAATCAAACATTTATTCGGGAAAATATTTTAAAATAATAAGTGAGTCAAACCTAAATAGTTATCCCAAAATTTAGGAAAATAAAAGTAAATTGTTATTTTCAAATTTATTTCCTAACATTTTATGTGAAAATTAATTAAAATTCATCCTCTAAATAATTAATAATTTATACAGAGTAAAAGTTTATTAGAGATGTGCAAATTGATGTGTCTAGAGTTCTAAAAAATCATGTGGCCAGAAAACATACCAAACCATCAAGGAAACAAAAGTAATATACTAAAAATCACTGGAAAAAACAGATATGCACAATAAAAATGGCACAATGTGGTTTTAGAGTCAGGTTTGTAAGTGTGTGTAGGTGGCTTGATTTATCAGTGCAGACGCTGCAAATGCATGGATGAGAAAAAACATTTCTCCTAATTCAGGATTTTTTGTGTCCTTTTCTGAAATGGAGCTGCACAGCCAAGAGTGTGTCAGAATGAAATTAGGTCACGTGTGGAGTTTGTGTATGTGAGTGTGCATGCACATTCGTGTTTACACAGGCATTCACATGAGTTCTTTGCATGGTTAGGGAGCAGAAGAAAATTGGAATTCAAGTACATGACATATAACACATTGGTGCTTTTAAATTAACTTCAAAGTACATTGGAGCTTTGGAGAAGCCAAAGGTCTATGGAGTTGGTCTTCAGAACATTTCATTAGAAGAGATATTTAAAGATACAAAGGAATCCTAAAGATATAGAACAGAAGAAATAAGACTGTGGTTCAGTAGCACCCTTTTGCTTTGTTCTCAGATCATAATTTACCTTCCTAGTAGGCACATAAAAGAGATTAACTTCTGTGGTGCTATTATAACCAGTCACTCTTCATTTCAGTATGTGTGTAAAGTGACAGTGTAATTTACCTGACTGCAAAGTCAGATTATTTCAACTCGAGATAACTGTTGCTTGGTTTTCATTAGCTTGTTGCTTCTCCATATCTTATTTGCTGTTATCAATTTGGGATGGAGATACAGCACACTGTTACAAACTGCTTCACTGTTCATTCTACCACCGAATTGTGTACACAGCTTATGAATACATCCATGCTCTCCTGCCCGGCAGTCCAAATTAATTCCTAATAGGTGCCAAACCTTGACGTGTGCTGTACCTTTCCCCTCTATTTTGCCAAAGGCTTTGCTCTATCATTCACACACCCTATTCTATCATGCTTTTGTCTACCTTATTTGCATAGCATGAACACATCTTCTACCTTAAAAAGATCTTCTTTTAACTCTTCAGGCATTGTAACATTTTTCAGATCCTTCAGACATCCAAACCTCTCAAATCATTTATCTACAAATAATATCTTCGCTTTCTTTCCTTTCCAATTTATGCTTTAACCCATGAGACTCTCAAGTCCATTTACTGTACTTCATAAAACTAACTCATCTGTTATCAAATGGTCTAATTCAATGTATTCTCTTTATGTCCTGTTCAAGAACTCAGTAGCTCAGTAATAGTCTCTAACTTCTCATTAAACACTTTCTCTTGTCTTTTCTGATACACTGCCCTGCTTTTCTCCTGTCTGCTCTGTTTTTTGTTTGTTTGTTAAAATTGAATGATTATGACAGTCTATTCAGTAAATCATTAGACTTAATTACATTCACCTGTGTTTCTCTCTGCTGTGCATTCTCATCAAATATAAAAACTGCAGTTATTCACTATTTAAGTAGTTTGAATGATGTTAGGGGAGTCGAGAAAGAAAAGCAGGATCAGCCCCCATTCTTTGGAGGAAGATAAATGGTTTTGGTTACATACCTTATAATATCTTTGAAAATACTAGGGAATTTTCACTATTTTTAATACACACACATGTATATATGCCTTTCTACTGCAATTGCAGTTTTATTTTGTCAAGTTTTCACATGCAATTTTAATTTTAGACCAAGGCATCTTATAAGCTGTCTCCTTCAAATATAATTAAATAACAACATTTAAATACATTTAAAACTTATAGAAGCCTAACCTTTTGGGGAAAGGAAAAAAAAAAACCTACGTAGCATAATAGCCTGCCCAGGGCACAAATTTGACCTGGCTGTCCTAATTTTACTTTCATCATGATTACCAGACTCAGGGATTTTCCTCCTCAGAATTTGGGCATCAATTAAACAAATATAATTATGATAAATTTAGACCATAAACTTTTAAAATTTAAAGGAAGCTAAGTGATCATTTTTTTCATGCTTCTGTATTTTTTATTTAGGAAATTAAAGTGCATACTTTGTTCTGAATCAAGTTTCCTAGAAAGAGTTTCTGCAAGTGACTTATCCGGGACATGCTATAGGAACAAACCAGTAAGGCATGATAAACTTACAGGGCATGACAATAAAATGACCAAGCAAGGGGGTAACTTCAGGAATAGACTTAGCTTTGGCACAATCTTGAGAGACAATTTGGAGCATGAATTATTCAAAAAACCTTATCCTGCCTAGAGGTAAAGGAGATAGACTTTTATTCTCCTGCCATAGTTACTTTTTGGATACTTAACCATGCAGAAAACATAAATTTCCAGTTATTTTGACTCTGGTCAAAACATTAAAATGGTTTCAGGGTATTTCTCTAAGGATGACTACAGATATGATCTGATGATCTCATAAGAAAAACATCAAGTACAGAGAATTACTAGTGACTTCTTGTGGTCATTTAAGATATAAATATGACCAATTATATTCTGATATCCCAGAAGATATAGAAAAAGTGAACTTTTCATAAATTCTTTTATCAGGTCAACTAACACTATGACATCAAAATTTGATCATAAATTAAGATGGGAACATAGCAAGTTAATATCTTCACGTAGACACAAATATTGTAAATAAAGAGTTTGTAAAATGAATCCAGGAATATTTCCAATGATATCATGAAAAATAAAGTTGATTCCAAGAATGTAAGGTTGTTTTAATATCTGAAAATAAAGTAATACAAACAGAACACATTTTAAGAATGAATGA
Source organism: Aplodontia rufa (assembly GCA_004027875.1). Taxonomy (NCBI): domain Eukaryota; kingdom Metazoa; phylum Chordata; class Mammalia; order Rodentia; family Aplodontiidae; genus Aplodontia; species Aplodontia rufa. The sequence goes on from PVKS010008194.1 coordinate 21,121, forward strand.
TCCAACACATATATTCATGCAAGATTCAAGAAGGAATTTAAAGATATTAAACATTAATTAATGATTAAAAATAGCACGTGAAGGGGCTGGAGCAGTAGAATAAGTAGTAGTAAGTGCTTAGCATACATAAATCCTGGGGTTCAATCTCTTTCATCCCACCCATACAAAATTGTAAGGGCCATTGGAGATTGATAAAATTATCAGCAATAAGTGATGGGATTATATGCTTTGATAATCCACAATGACAAAAAGAAACTTTTAGAATTACTAAATGAATTTAGGAAGAATACCAAATATAATGTCAATGTATGAAAATCTATTGTAAATTTATTTGAACAATGAGACTTTGCACAAATAGCTTTTTGTTTTTATTTATTTGCAGATTGGGTCTAAGGCCTTATGCATGCTAAGCAAGTCATATCCCTATCCCAGTTTGGAACAAAGTTTCAGAGATATGTTATTAATACTAATATAATAATCAGATATTTATGAATGAAACAAAAAAGTGTGATATATCTAGGGTTATATGAAATATTATTAAGTAGCATTAATAAAAACCAAATAATTGAGATATTGACATATTCATGGAGTTGTGTTATGATATATATATATATATATAATCATAAAGCCATTAGTTTACCAAAATCAATATTGTATATGTGTACTTGCTTCTCACAGATATCCTGATTGTAGTTTGTTTTTCTCTTTGCGATTTTTGATAAGCAATTCTAGGATACGAGGTGTTGGAAAACAATAGGAACAGAGAAGACCATTTTGAAGAAGAATAATGTAAATAGCTTGCTGTGCAGGATCTCAAGACGCTTTAAAGACATAGTTTAAACATGCTATATTATTGAAGGGAGGGTAGACATAAACTGATGAAATCAGAGGCAAAAACAAACTGATACATACATGGATATTTCATTATATTCAATGTAATCTTTTCATTACATTGTAGAACATGATTTTTCATTAAGTTAAGCTAGATCAAATAATTTTGCCAGATCCCACCATTTTATCAAAAATAAAAGTAAATTCTAAATGAATTAAAGATCTGATTATGAAAGGTGACCAAATAATCTTCTAGAAAATATTTAGAGAGAATATGCTCATGATTTGGGTGTGCCAAATATAAATGAATACATTTAATCAGATACTAAAAGAAAATGAAAAAACTTGTAATATAAACTCTAAAACTAAGAACATCTTTTCATCAAAGGACAGCATTAAAACACTGAAAAAGCAATCCATAAGTTTGAAGAAGATATTTACAAGACATTTAGAGAAAAATGGATCCCACATAGGGCATATAAGTAGTTCTTTCAAATTGCTTTTGACAGATAATCCACTTTACACATGAGCAGGGTCTTAGCTAGGCACTTCAAAGAGAATAAATTCAGATGGCCAATGTGTACATAAAATGGGTGTTCAAACTCATTAATTATCAGGGAAATGTTAACTGAAACTGGAACAAAGTATTATTTTGCAAGATATAAAAGATAAACAATCAGTATGTGGTAGTAAGTTTTTGTTTGCTATAACCAAAATACCTGACATAAACAACTTAAAGGAAGATTTATTCTGGCTCACGGTTTCAGTCAGTGGTTCGCCAGCTCCATCGCTTTGGGCCTGATGCAAGGTAGAATATCATGGCTGAAGGGAAAGCAGCTCACTTCATGGCAAAACAGAGAGAGAGAAAGAGAGAGAAAGGAGAAGAAGAGGGGCACAGACAGGAAATACTCTGTCGGATCACAACCGCAGTGACCTACTTCCTTCAGCCAGGTCCTACTTCCTACAGTTTCTACCACCTCCCAGTAGTCCATTTAGCTATCAATACTTTCATCCGCTAATGAGGTCAGAACCTTCATGATACAATCATTTCCTTTAAACATTGCTGCACTGGAAATCAGGTCTTCAACACATGAGTCTCTGGAAGACCCTTCATTTCCAAACCATAAGTAGTCCAAGTTTATAAAGTCTGCAATCTATTTGACATCACAGTGTATAATAATGGAGGGAGTATCAATTAGCGTAAATACATTGAAAAAGAGGTTAAGATTATCCATCAAGTATCAAAATAGAATAAATACTCTATCAGTTCTATTTCTACATATATGCCCAATAGAAATGCATACACACTTAGCATATATATCAAGCTGAAGAAGCCAGACACAAAACAATTCATAAAGCATGTCTAATTTTGTGAATTCATGAAAAGCAATCAAAGCAAACCTTTAGAGATATAGATGATGGTTATCTACAAAGAATGACAAGAAGGGAGAATTCTTTAACAGTTTAATCTTGGTTGTGATTACATACATATTTATTTAAAATAATTTAAGGAGTTAAATATACTACATGGAATATATTTTTTGCAATATAAAAAGCTTCAGATTATGCTTAGATGTATGGATTTACAAATTTGCTAGTTTAAAATTTGAGCCAGTAATCCAAGTTTGAACACAGCAGTTATAATTTATCAGGTTCTCTAGAGAAATGGAACAAATAGAATGTGTGTGTGTGTGTGTGTGTGTGTGTGTGTGATAGATGATAAATGATACATAGATACAGATGATAGATAGATAAATAGATGATTGATAGATAGAAAGATGATGGGTAGAAGATAGACAGAAATGGCTCATGAGATGATGGTGTTGGTACATTCCATACCTACAGTACAAATCTGAGGATTCTCAGGCTGGAGACCCAGGAAGTAGCCGGTGTTTCAGTTCAAATCTGCATGCCACCTGCTGGAAGAGTTCTCTATTGCTTCAGAGATGGCAGTCTTTTTGTCAAGCCTTCAGTTGACTGGACAAGCCAGTTTGCATTTTGGATGGCAATGTGCTACTCAAAGTCTGCTGATTTAAATGTTGGTATCGTTCAAATACTCCTTCATGGACGCATCCAAAATTATGTTTGACTACATACCTGGTCACTGCAGCCCAGCCAAGCTGTGGTAAAACTAACTACCACAATAGTTAATCCTGTAGAGGATTAATTTTAAAGTGAAGGATTTTTTTTTTTTTTGTATTTGTCTGTTTTGGCAGGCAGGTACTTGAAAGAGAAAAAGCAAAGTGATTTATTTGAAAATGTAATGGAAATTTTATCATGTGTGTATACCAAGTCACACAAACACAGAACCGAAACAAGAAAAAACAAGCATTTCAGGGGAAAATTATGTAATTTGATTTTATGCATTATTTTCTGGAATGTAGTTTTTAAAGTTACAACAGTTTGGTGCCAAGGTAATCAAATAAAACATAAAATATGGTAAAAGAGCATTTTCCCTATTCTGGAGGAAACAGAATAATGTGGAAACTTTTTTAACTTCAAAAAATATAGAGCATACTAGGCAAGAATCTCCAAAATGGCTGGAGAGATGGCTCGGTGGTTACCACACTTGCCTGGCATGTGCAAGTACACGAGTTCAAACTCCAGCACCATGTACAAAACGATGTCTTAGAGCAGCCGAGGCCACATGAAAAACTAAATAAAAATTGATTCTGTCTTTGTCTCACTCTCTCTCACTGTCCCTCTCTCTAAAAAAAAAAAAAAAAAGGAATCTCCAAGACACCAAGACACTGATCTTGCATGCTCATATAGCCATCAGTCCCAGTAGACCTTGGCGGCTGTAGCAACCCAGATTTAAATAAGTCAAGTGACTTAGTGAGTAGCACCGACCAAGACAGTGAGAGAAATACAGAATGTAGTAGAAAATAACCTTGTTAAAAATTTATGAGAGTAAAAGAAAACACTGGGTGTAGCCCACTAAGAGTCTGGAAATTTCATAAAAGGCAGTAATGAGTATCAATGAAATATTAATACAAACATATTTTTAACCAAAAATTGGTTAGGTCAGGAAAATCATGGACTACATCACGCACACACACACATACACACATATAGTATCTATGGACTTTAATTTTAATATTTTTTAATTCACTGTAGTTGATTGCTTTAATTTTGTGGTTTTTAAAAGCCATGCCACTGGATTCTGGAATGCATTAATTTGATTAATGTAAAAGTGGATAACATTGTTCAAAATTACTTATTATGTAAAAAAGACAGTAATTCCTAAGAAAAATTATACATGCAATTTTTCAGATAGAGCTCTTAATCTTCATAAATAATGTATTATAAATAAAATTTTATATTCAAAATCCTTTTACATTTTTAATATTTAATTGTGTCTTGAAGAATTCCTACACATTATGTTTCCTAACATCCTTAAATCCACTCAGGTATATTTAAGGTACAGAATAAAATAAAGAGATTTTTAGAAACGGAAAGTGCAAGGTAACACTTTCAAGATTTCACTGTGTCCTATTACAGTTCTAAGAATTATGTTGTGGGGGCTGGAGCAGTGGCTTGGAGGTTACGGTGCTTGCCTGGCATATGCGAGTACACACCCAGCACCCATGTACACAACTGAGTGTTGGAGCAATGAAAGCCATGTGAAAAACTCAATAACAATTGATCCTCTCTGTCTCTCTCACTTTTCCTTCTCTGTCTTTAAAAAAAAAAAGAATAATGTTGTGATTGCAGGTTGCTATTCTCAACTCCATCTTAATGTCCACTTCAATTTTTAAAATCTCCTTTTGATATGAAACACAGTAATCTCTGAAGATATCTAGTTTAGTTTCTTGAATCATACTGCCTGGATTTGACTCTGGATCATACTTAACAACTCTAAATCCATTGCTGTCCTTTGCTAGATGAAGTAATAACCACCTCAAGGAGCCATTGCCTGAATTAAGTGAGGTGATACAGATGGAAATGCCTTAGAAGAGTGCTTCACATGAATTTAGTGGTTAATATGTAATTATAAACACTGCTATTGAATACTGATTAAAATACAAAGTCTTAGTGAACTGTGACTTGGAAATTTGAGAAAAAATTGTTACATTTGCTAAAAGCAAACATAATATCATATTAACATCTAGAAATAAAGAGATTGATTATGATAAACATTTCTTGGTAGCAGTGTTCATGAGAAGAAGTGATGCCTGTCACACTGCTGTTCATTTTATTATTTATATTCAACCTCTTTTTTAGGACTTAAAAATGAAAATAAGAATATAACAGACACTGATTTTCTATCCCCACATCCAGTTTTAAGGTATTTCAGATGAAAAAAAAATTAGGATGAAATAAACATGTTTCTAAAGGAACTAGGCCATAAGAAAGCTTATTTTGTATCATGCTTGCTTCTAAATCACATATCTTAAAATCTCAAAAACTAATGCTCCAGAGGTTAAGTAAAATTCTCAGCCAAATCTTATATAGAATTATATGCATGAAACCTCCTGTCCATCATGTGCTTTGAGTCAAGAAAATGAAAAGATATATGTGGGATTGCAATCACTTTAAGCTAACCTGATAACAGAAAATATATTTGTAATCAGATAAATTATAGGGTAAAGATTTCCATCCTGAGTTTTTTTTCACCCCAGGAAATCAGCAAATAGTTTTCTTCTTATGACATTAAAGCTTCAATTGAGTATTTTAAATCTATCCTTTATACATGATTATCCTAGACTCATTTATTTTGGAAATGAAATCTCTTTAATTAGTAGTAATTATTTTCCTGGTCTCTTTACTTCATTTCTGAATTTTTAAAGTTAGCAAGCATCTATTTCTAACTCCTATATCAATACACTGCTCCATTATTATGTATATATTATGCATAATACTAACAGGAGTTGTTCTAAATAAAAACACTTTTCTTATTCAAGACCCTTTCCCCAGAGTCTGAAATTAACAGAATTGTAGCAAGAAAAAATATCCAGTCCAGTTACATCTAGCAAGCTTATTGGACAATTAACTGGCTATGATGTTCTCTTATGTAACTGCTTTTGTGAAAACATTCAGCAGTTATATTCAGTTTTACCACCTCTGACAAATAATGGTAAAAGTTTGGGGATGTAGCTTGGTTGATTACCATGCATAAGGCTCCCAGGTTTGATCTCCGGCACTGCAAAAACTCTGATAGTAGTATTAAGGATATCAATTAATAATTATGAAATGATTATAATTAATAATAATAAAGTTGTCAGTTAATGACAATGCATTTTTTAACATTCATTAACTTCCTTTTATTTTCTCAATTACATAATATGGGCAATAATACCTGCTACTCAAAGTAGACTAACCCATAAGTATTTATGAATCATAAGAGAATTAATTATTTTTAAAATTTATTTTCATTAACATATACAAACAAAATCATAAATATTTATGGAGTAACATTTGATGCTTCACTATGTCTATACATAGCACAAAGTTTAAATAAGTTTAAACATTTCTATCTCAAACATTTATCTTTTCCTTATGGTAAAAATATCCAAAATCCTTTCTTCTAGCTTTTTGAAATATGTGATACATTATTGTTATCTATAGTAACCCCACAGTGAAATCTGCCCAAAACTTCTTACTCCTATCTAACTGCAACTTAGTACTACATGATGAATCTTTCCACATCCCTGTTCCCTCTATTCCCCAGACTCCGATAACTACCATTCTACTCTCCGCATCTGTAGGATCAAATTTTTTTATATGTCATATATGAGTGAGATCATATGATATTTATCTTTCTGTGCCTGGATTGTTTTGCTTAATGTATAATGATCTCCAGTTCTATCCATGTTGTACTAAATGGCAGGATTTCATCCTTTTAATGGCTGAACAGTATTCCATGGTATTTAAGTACCAGGTTTCTTTATCTAATCATCAGTTGTTGGATATCTGAATTATTTCAATTTCTTGTCTATTATGAATAGTTCTGCAATGAACAGTAGAGCAAGGATGTCTTTTCAACATGCCTACTTCACTCCTTTGGAATATATAATCAAGAGGGGAATTGCTGGATCACATTGCAGTACCAGTTTTAATTTTTCAAGGTTGTACTATTTTCCATAATAGCTGTACCAATTTAAATTCTCAGCAACCTGTGCAAGTGTTTCCTTTTCTCCGCATCCCCAATTGCACTTGCTCTTTTTTGGTCTTCATAAACATAGCCATTCTTTTGGGGTGAGCCATTCTCAATGTGCTTTTGATTTGCATTTTCCTGATTATTATTAATGCCGAACACTTTTCATAAACTATTTGTAAGTCTTCTTTTAAGAAACATCTGGTTAGATCTATTACCCAGTTTTTCTTTGGGCAACTGGCTTTTGCTATTGAGTTTTTATATGTCCTTATACATATTGGATATTAGTTTTCATCAGATATATACTTTCCCAGTACTTTTTTATTCCTTAGATTCTTTTTCTGTTAATTGTTTCTTTTTTACAAGAGCTTTTTAGTTTCATGTAAAGCCATGTATCTATTTTTACTTTTGTTTCTTTTACTTTTGGGGTTCTCTTAAAAAATCCTTGCCTATTTAAATTCCTGAATCATTTCCTCATAAAAGCATTAAATATAATATATATTTTTTAATATATTTTCACTACTATAACTAAATGTCTGATGCAATCAACTTATAAAGGTGAAAGGTTTATTTGGGTACTGGAGTCTTGTGGGGTCTGTGTGAAGATTTCAGTCCAAGTTGGTGGTGCTGATTTTGGTTCTCTGGCAAGGGCAGCACATTATGGTAGAAGCACATGGTGGAATACAGCACTAACACCAGGAAGCTGGAGAAAACGTGCCTGGGGTCCCACAGTCCCCTTTGGGAGCAAACTCTCAGGGACCTTGAGGAGGTAGAACCTCCTTACATCACCTTTAACACAGGGACCATGGGCACTCAATGCCCATGCTTAAACCATAGTGTTTATATTCTAGGAAGGTTTTCCAAGAAAATAGATATCTTCTCTTCCTGTTTCATCGATCATATGTATTTCTCTTATCCTTTATCCTCTGAATCTCTTCACAGCTTGTATAATCAGCAGCTGTGTATTGATTTTTATATGCATGAGTCACTGTGACAAGTGCTGAAAGAGAAGCAAGAACAAAAATAATGCTGCCAATATGTGAAAAATTTCCTTTCTGTCGGGTTTCACATTCCAAAGAAAAAATAAAAAATGTACATGTTCCCAAAAATGATGTGGAAAATGGTGGCCTTAAACTTAAGATTATTTGGAATTTATCATGGACTCAATCACAATGCTCAAATCAATTTAAGGACTAATGCTGTGGTACAAAACCAGCTCCTAATCCACTGAAGGAATGAGTGAAAAACAGACGCACTACGTATACAGTGTGATTTGGATTTGAAGTCAGATTCAAATAGTCAAACAAAACAAAACTTCTCTTCAAGTATTCCATACTCAAATAGTAGTATGACATAAGACAAATTTGATAAATATAAGTGGATATTTGATAATCAAAGTGGCTAGACTGTTATTGGTCAATCTCCAGGTATTTTCACAGTTTTTCCTCATACATTTCAAACTCAGAAAGTAAAAGTGCTTCTGCTCTCATTACTTTGATTTCTCTCTGGTGTCTAGCCTCTGCTTTTTCACTTACCCATCAGAATACTTTGTCATTTTCAAATACAAGCAAAGCATCAGGATGAACAATGGAGAAAATAGAATATTAAAAATCTTGTGATCAATCAATCTCATCTGGCCACAGCCAGGGAGAGTGAACTTGGTAAGACTACAATTTGAGAATACTTATCCCAAAATAAGTATAGTTTGCTTACATGGTGCTTAAATTTGTTTACACAATCCTTCCTAAATTCTTGAATAGACTTTTAAAAATGAATCATGTGATTAAAATTGTATATGTTCTGATGTGAACTAAATTAGGTGACTTACATGCTAGAATCAATAGACAGCAATAGAAAGCAAAACTGCATGGCTTATCTAGAAATTCTGCTAGATCATTAAATATGGATAACCTGGAATTGTAGCTATATGGTATGACATTAAAGCATCAATTTATTACAAGAAAATTTACAAATCAATTTTTTAAAATATAACTAGAAGTGGAATGATATCCATCAACAACATCTTCAAAAATATTAATAGAAATCAACAATATAAAGCAATATTATAATAAAAACTTTGAAATAACAAACCATCCTCATTGTATTTGCAAGGTTTTCAAGCTAGTAAGAGACATAAAAATAGGAAAACAGTAACATAGATAAGATAGGGATTTAATATTCTCTCTCTTTCTCTATTGGACTCTGTCTCTGTCTTTTTGTCTTTCTCTCTCTCTCTCACACACACACACAACATTCAGATCAGTGCTTGATAAGGTAATTAGTGTCCCAGGTCTCTTCTATATTTCTTGTCTCATATTCTGAATATTGGTTCCTATATTTTCCATTGATGCCATAATAAATTTCCATAAAATGAAGTAGCCTAGCAAAATAAATTTAGAATTTTATAATTCTGTAAATTAGACAACCAACATGAGTCTTGCTTTGCTAAAATCAACTTGTTAGTAGGAATGCATTCCTTTCTGAGGCATTAAGAAAGAATTTCCTTCCTTCCCTTTCTCAGATTCTATAGACCACCAACATGGCCTGAATTGAGGTCATTTTTTAAAACTCTGGAGCCAGCAGAGCAAAAGGTTGTAATAACAAAAAGGTAACCAAGTTCTACCAGTCCACTGGTACCTCTACTCTTCTGGCTATTGAAAAAGATGTCCTGGGATTTTACATAAATTTCCTGAATACGCACATGCCAAATCACTACCTGAAGTTCCACAATTATTTACATTTGAAAGGAAAACTATGGATGAAACAAAGATCCTGAAGCAAACTCCACAATATGAGATAATATGTTATTTTTTTAAATGGTGTTAATCCTGGTATGACTTAATAAGATATTTTTAATGCAATTTACTTTCCAGTCCTCTTATTCTACAAGAACTGCAAGGTTTCCATGAACTTCGAAGCATGCTTTAGATATGGTCTGTTAGTTCCACTTAACTGCACCATACAGGCAGAGCTGGGGCCATGTTAGAACATACTCTGATGCCATGAGAACAGGAGTTGACAGATGGGAGGCTGCATCACCCATGGAAACCCTGACTAGGTCCCTCTTTTTCAAACAGCATACCTTGGAAATAATACTGAGTTAATTTTTGTTTAATTGTTTCAAATGTCCACCCTAAAACGAATAGAATACAGCCTTTAATATTAGCAAGTTAAAAGCCTGGAGCTTGCAGGGGGACCGTAAAAACTCCTTTCTCTCAATATCCTTTTCCAATTTCTGTGAATGCCCTTCTTTCTGTACTGCCTGCTGACATCTGCTGACCTCACAATCCTGAAAGCTCCCCATGAAATTAATGCTGTGTCACATCCTCCTCCACCCAGCTGGACTGTTACAGAAGTGTGATTTCCAAAGAGTGAATAATCTAAACCAAGAAAGGTTTTCCATAAAAACAGAAACAACTACTTGAAGTAAGGGAGATATTTATTATATGGAATTGGCTTATATTATTATGGAGGCTGACAAGTCCCAAATAAAGCTGGAGACACAACAGAACTGATGATGCAAATTCCAGTCCCAGTCTGAGGGCATGAGAACCAGTTAAGCCAAAAGTGAGTAACAGTCTGAGACCAGCAGATTTGAAACCCAGGAAGAACGTGTGTGTCATCCAGGTCAGAAGGCAGAAAAAAGCTTATGTCCAAGATCAAAAGCAGTCAGACAGGAGGAATTCCTTCTTATTCAGGGGACAGTCAGCTGTTATGTTCTGTACAGATTTTCAACCATTTGGATAAAGCACTCTTATATTAGGAAGAGCAATTTGCCTTACATAGTCCACCAACTTAAATGTTAAACAAATCCAAAACCACTTCCATGTTAATATAATAATGTTTGATCAAATATCTGTGCACCCATGACTTGGTCAAATTTACAGATAAAATAAACTATCACAAGAAGCTTGCTCATTAAAACCACTTTCCTTGTGTGGACAAACCCATCACACTTGATTTCCAAGTAAGTGGTTGGTGTGTTTGAGAGAACAGCTGGAATCACCGGCTATCCACTCCAAACCAACTAAAAGTCGCTTTTTTTGGTGTGAATTGTTTAACTATTTTTGAAATATGCTTTTTGAACACTTAGACCACTGCATCTCTAGAACTATAATTGTGATAAAAACTTGCCTGCAGCTTGTACAAGTTAGAACACCTTCCAAAACAAAGCTAATTATTGAAGTATCATAAAAGGAATTTCTCTTTGACATTTCTTCTGGTATCATGTCCTTTCTGATCACTATGGGGAAAGGCTCTCTGCTTTTAAGGAATCATGTGATTAATCTGGGTTCAACTGAATATTTCACAAAATTCCACTCAAGGCCCATAAATTTAATCACACCTGAAAAAGTCTTTTTGTCAGGTTAGGCAATATATTCAAAGGTTCAAGGGATTAGAGTGAGAACATCTTTGGGGGCTATTATTAACTATTATTCTGCTGACCACCTTTCCATTCATTGGTGTCATTTCATGATTAGAAAAACATGCTATGTAAGGGCTGGAGAGATAGCTTAGTGGTAGATTGCTTGCCTGGCATGTGCTAGGACCCAGGTTTAATCCCTAGTGCCACATACGCAAATAGAGGAAAAACAAAAACTAGGTGAAATACTTCTCTCTTTCTTAAAACAACAAAACAAAAACAAAAAATAAACAATAAAAAGTGTTATTATTCCAGTCATTATATCTTTCCCAAAGAATGAGTTTAGAGGAAACTGTAAGCTGTGCTTGTCCACTGACTCAACATCTTTTTAAGGAAGCTTCATTAGAAACCTACCTACCAATCTCTACCTTGATTTAGTTGAACTCATTGGATGCCTAATTTGGTGTCACATGAGCTCTAGGATACTCATATCACAGCAGGAGATCAACAAATTATTATCAAATTCTATATAAATGAAGAAGTACTAACATTAGTATAGTGTATGGAAATACAAAGTTAAATTATAGAAGAAATAGCTATGTAAATTCCAAGAGCTTGTTTTTATTTTTCAGTACTAGGATTAAACCCAGAGCTTTGCACATGCTAAGCAAAAACTACTCCACTGAAATGCATCCAAATTCCTTTTATTTTGTTTTGAGACAGTCTCACTAAATTTCCCAGGCTGACCTTGAACTTGCAAACCTCTTGCCTCAGCCTCCTGAGCATCTGGGATTACAGGTGTTCCCAATGTGCCTGGCTTTTGTGTGTGTTTGTTTGTTTGTTTGTTCTGGAGAATGGAACACATGAAAGGAAAATGGAGAAAAGGAAGGACTTCTTTTATCCTCAAATCTTATAGCATTACATAACATAATGCACTAAAAGTATGTGCATGCACACATCCATAACAACTAAAGTAAAATAAAATGTGGATCTATTTAATAGTACCCCTTTTATCCTAGTTGTTACATCTTTCTTGTACAAAGATGAACCATGTGATTAAAATGTCTGTTGTATAACTGTAACAAAATTTTATTCTCGAAAGGGATGCAGAAAATGAATTTACTTAAAAATTGAAAGCCCCTTTCTTTACTTAGCATCTGTTTTATGTGTCATATTAATTTAAATGCTGGGGATTCTTTTTTTTTACTTATCTCTCTGGTGATTTTCTTCCCACTTAAGCAAGATACATATATTTAATTTTTTATTGTCTCAAATTAGAAGTTCTTTGAAACAAAACTTGATCAGTTTATTCAACTCAGTACCCCAAACAAAGTATGGGTAATAGATGCTAAAAAGGCGATTTTGAGGGCTGGAGCCATGGTTTGGCGGTTATGGCGCTTGCCTGGCATGCGCATGTACTTGAGTTCAAACCCCAGCATCCACGTACACAGCAAGGTGTCCTAGGAATGAAAGTCACATGAAAAACTAAATAAAAATTATTCTCTCTTTCTCTCGCTCTCTCACTGTCCCCTCTTTCTTTAAAAAAATTATTAAAAAAATAAAAAAGGGATTCTGTAATTAATCTCATACTAACATTTTTTGGTACTTGTAATGTACATTTTTATGGGCTAAGTTTTGAAAAATTTCTCTTTAACCCATTTTATCCCATCTTCCTACATGTAGGACACCTATAAAAAACCTATACAATCTTATAAGACATCTACAAAATACTCAATTTAAGTTTCTATAGATGCCCTACGTATAGGAACATATGAGTGAAGAAGAAAGCTAGTTTAAAACATCCCACCATGTATAAAATACTAACCTATAAAAGTGAGAAAAACTTCACTATTATTCTCTCTGCATCCAAGTATACTGCATTTTATGTGATCATTGAACTTAGTTTTCTTTAAAGCTCCATTGTTCATTTACCATTCATTCAATGTTCTCTCTTTTGCTCAGAAAATAGGAAACTCAATTTCTGTGATGGTCAATGAAACTTTTGACAATTTAATGAAGAAACCTCAAGAGTCAGAGGGTAAGCAAAGAGATGTTTTTTCCTCATATCAGAAAGCAGCACTGAAGTGGTAAATATGTGGTTTTATTTCTGTTCTTCGTATTGTACCCTGGCCTGCCTGCCCCTAGTTTTAAATTGGGAAGCATCTCAGAGAATTCTCTGAACAATAACTATTTTTTTCCATTTTCTCATGATTTGCTACCTCTATTAGAGGGGAGTAGGGAGGCACTCATAGCTAGTTCAGATTGAAGTAGGATCTGTGCTTCCTAACATCCATTTTCTTATTGCACTTCAACACCCACCCCCACCTCTGGCCAGCCAGGGAAATTTATTATAACCTATAGAATCACAAAAGAACCTCAAGATATATTCTGTTGTGTTGTGAAAACATGCAAGAGAGAAATAACCCAGGATAAACAAGGATAATGACACATCTTGGGACCCCACCTGCTTATGATTCTGTCAAAATCACCCAATGCTTATATTTCTCTCAGGGAACAAAAATGTGTCCTATATCACTCTAATGTATCCCAGCCAGGTCAATTGCCTAAGAAAATTCTGAATGTGATAAAGGATAGCTCTGGTCTTCACTTAGAAGAATACATTGGTCACATACAAAATAAGGATAGTACAGTAATATGATGCCAAATTACATAATAAATCTGGGACAATATCTGATACAAAACATGAGAACCAAGAGGACTTGAAAATATGTGGAGTAAACTAACTTATTCCCAAATGGGTTTATTCCACCATGGTCACTTGGTCATGTATAAAATATTTGGTAGTCAAAACTAGGGGATTCTATTGATATCTAGTAAGTAATAGCTAGATATAATGCTAAACATCCTTCAATACACAGAAGGGCTCTTTTTTTATATAGTTTATAACAGAAAATTTAGTAGTGTCATAGTTGAGAAACTATTAGAGTTAATTTTAAAATGTTTTAATTGAAGAACACAAATATAAGAATAGAAGAAAACAGTATATTATTCTGGATATTAAAATAGGGTAACTATGGTGTACTATATTACATTTCTAAAGCAGATAGGTAATCTATCAAATGAAATACATTTTCCAAAATCATTGAATAGCCAACTTGAAAATCTACTCAATACAGCACTTTCAGCTCTTTCCCAGACTAACAAGTCCAGCCTAATATCCTTAGGTTTCCCTAGAAATTTAACAAATAACGACAGAGGGCTGTTGGAGCATATTCTACTTTTCAAAACAGCAGCGTGTGTCTTCTGCCTCTGGCTGAAATTTCTAACTCTATTTTAATACCTTCCTTTCTCAAATGTAATCTTCCCTCCAATGCCTTCCTCCTCCCCTAGGAGAGACTTAATGATTAACTTTTCCTTGGTTTTCCAAGAATACTTATTGCTCATCTCAATTGCAAGTCTTCTTACATATTATCACTGTTGCTTATCATTCAGTCTGGTAGACCTCATCTATGAGTTCATCTACAGTAGATATCACATCGTATTTTTATTAAAAACTGAGCATAGAGCCTGGATCAGAGTGGATATTTGATGTATATTGATAGGATCAATGAATGATAATGAATATTAATTTGGGCTATAAGATTTATAAGAACTTGATTTGAATCAGTGGACTCAATGACCTTGACTGTGATTTAAAACTTCATCCATCCAGACCCTGACTAGGTAGCATAGGACAGACTACAACTTTTACCATCCTTAGAATTTAGTATCAGAAACCTACAAAGTGTACCGAGGTTCAGTGAGCAAGACATATAGTTCCAGAAACCACTAAATATCAGTCAAATATACATATAAAGATGAGGAAGGAAAGCAGAAAATGAAGGGAGGGAGAGAAGGAGAAAGACTTCTGCCCGATATCTCATGTTCCATCCTAATGAAACAGGCTTGAGAAATCACAGCACAAGACGAGATTCAATGCTGCTTTACCCAAAAATAGAGACATGATCTTACCATTAAAATTATGTGAACTTCAAAAAGAAGTATGTGTGATCCAGTGGTTCATAAAAACCTAGAGTTCTAGAACCTCAAAGTCCACATGTTCCCTGAAGACACTAAGCCCATGTTTCTATTTACAATAACCCTGCTTTTCCATTGCAGAGAGGCCTCCATCTCACTCAGCATCTCAACATGGTGTAAGTAAGGTGTATGTATCCATGATTGCCCTTCCTAAAGCGCAATTCACCTGGGGACCTCACAAAATGACAATTTGAAGCACTGGGCTCTGGAAAGTCTCCTCAGGTTAAGACTCTAGCTCCTATGGTGGAGCTTAATGCCTTTTTCTGGCTGATACCTATTTTGACTAAGGGTCAAATGCAACATCAGATATGAGGCACTTTGGCTCCATTTGGGATCTTCTGGGTTCAGATATATTGTAGAACTGGATAAACACAAATTTTATTTTACTTCATTATGTCTTCCTTCTTCTCTTACAAACGCTCTCCCTCCTGAGACATAGTCTTGTAAGAGCAACAGAAAGGAAGATTCCACATGAAAGATTGCAAGTGCCAGCATCTTATTTCATCTAGGCAAAGAAAAACTCATTGCAAAGGCCCATGCCTTATTAGCTATCTCTTTTAGATTCACAATGATTAAGATGTGTACAAAGTAAACTGTGAAATGCCAATCTGTTACAAAGTACACCCTTGCAGCATTTTGACAGTTCTCAGTAATGAGAAAAAGCTGGGTGATTACTCTCATTTAACCCTGTCTTGATCTGTGGCTCAGTTACATTGAGTTCATTGCTGTAAGGAGCCGAAAAAATATTCTGCATTAACTTCAAAACCATCAATGTCACATCTTTAGGTGAAAGAAATACATCTTGGATGTAAGTTAATATTTTGTATGCTTTTGGTCTATTCTTCAGAACCACAGGAAAAATACTTTAAAAAAGAGAGAGAGAGAGAGGGACAGTGAGAGACAGAAAAAGAGAGACACAATTTTTTTATTTAGTTTTTCATGTGGCTTTCCTTGCTCCAAGACTTCGTTGTGTATGTGGTCTGGGGTTTGAAAACACATACTCGTGCATGCTGAGCATTTGCCTTAACCACTGAGCCACTCACTGCTCCAGCCAGGAAAAATACTTTAATTTGATGTGCCAAAAAATAAGGGCAAGCCATAAAAATCCATATTTAGCTTTTACTTTGGTTATTTTGCACATTCTTACAGATTTTAATGCATTTGTATTGTTAAACGAGATGTATTCGTCATTTTGCTTAGCAACAGTAATTAATGTACAGTTTAGTCTTATCTTTTAAAGAAACCTAATAATTCTTTTTCTTCTTTCTCTCTTTCCTCCCATACCCCCCCACACACACTATCTCTCTTTTGCTGTTAAAGGACAAAATGTTTCTTAAATGCAGTCAAATACACAATACTTTGAACATTGCAATAACAGTTTCATTAATGAGGATTAATTCCTCCCACAGAGGAATTGATATGCTAAAATGACGCTTCTTTCAATTTCTTCTTCCTGTCTCCTCAAACTGTTCCAGCTCTAAAAACTGGTTATTTTGTCTATCCTGATCATTTTATGGATCAAAATGGCATTTTCTCTACAAATACACAGCACTGTTAAAAGTCCAATTTACACCTGTGTAAGATATTTAAAATATGTAAGCTCTTTGTGGAACGTGTATAATTGCTTCATGAAGAAGTACGGTTATGTTCTTATTCCTTGAAACCTAGAAATATGAAGTTCCTGCTAGTTGCTTAATAGCCTAATATAAAGCCACAAACCACTTTGTCTTAATATAGTAGTTAATTAGATTCATACCTGAATAGAATTGGGATTTTTTTTCTTTTTTTGAAATCTGGAAGAGAGAAACCCTTTAAAAATCAAAAGCACAAAATAAGATAATAATGAATGCTGTGATGAGAAGATAAAATATCTGAATATACTTAAAAATAAAACAAAACAAAGCTCTGTGAGCTATAACATAGAGTGCATTTGAAAAGTGGCGAAGAGGAATTGTATCCATGACCAACTGACAAAAGGAGGAAGGTGAGAGGGAGCAAGATATATTCCAGGTGGATATTATGGAAATAAACTTTTTGCAAGCAACTTACTAATAGATATTTGGATGATATTTGAAATTAAATAATACTATATAAATGAAGAAAAACCAAAAGCCAATAACAGTGGAAAAGTAAGTTTTCACCATTATTAAATTTATTTTTACAGCTATGCAAACTATGAGCAATTAGTTTGTTTTTTGTTATTTTTTATTTATTTTTATGGCACTGGGGATAGATACTAGGACTTCATGCATGCTAGACAAGAGCTTTACCTCTGACCTACACCCAAGTCAAATGTACATTTCCTTTGTTTGCTGAATAGAAATACCTTTACGTATTATGTACAGCATTTCATGAGTGATTTCAGTTTGGGACTTTATCTGAATATGCTCATGTGTTAGGTGAAATAAGTACCTAAAGAATTGCCTATAGCCATATAACTGTGTACCTACATTAGCACAGTCAGAAGCTCTGCATGTGTAGGCTGTGACTAGAGATATATTAGCAGCTAGGCGTCATGTTTTTCATTTCCCTTATGTATTCCCCAGATCATCTTATACTGGCTGTGCTCAAGGAGCACAGGATAAATCATGACTTGGTGTATGGATCAACCATTTCTACATATCTGAGCACAGATAGTAATTTCTCTTAATTCATCACTTGGTTCTGTGGAAGATTTCTTGTTTACCTACCGGGACACCCACCCCTGTCATGTCAAAGGCAACCTCTCACTATGAAAGGCAGCATAAACACAGCAAGACATGCTGTGCAGAGTAATTGTGCACTGCTAAGATGAAGACATAATGAGAGCAAGTAATGAGCAGAATAACAATTTGCCAACAGAAGACAAATTTTCTTCCCTTGGAAGCAATGCCTACAGAGAATACCAACAAGAAAACATAATACTTCACACTGTTTGTCTGGGATATATTTTCTTATCAGGCAATGCATTTCTTATCGTGATGAAAAGGAAAATAGATCCATGGCTAATGCTGATAAGTTAACAGATATAAGGTGGTGCAGTAAACATTAATTCATCATTCTGCTGCTAAAAAACAAAAGGAAATGAATAACAAAGAAAGAAGTGTAAAAGCAAAGTCATATTCCTTATATATGAAATGCACAAAATAAAATTTAGAATAATTAACAACCAAGTAAGAAGTAAAATATTTAAAATTAAATTTAAGATTATTTGATTTTGAAGCAGAAGGATAACAGTTTAAGAAACTATTTCTTCCTTAAATTGACTGTCATCTAAGTAAAGTTCAGAAACAGAAACCCTTGCCCACAAAGAAAGGCAAACAAGGCAATATTATGTCCCATTAAATGTCCTATTGAAAATCTAAATTGTGGATGGAAATTCTTATTATCCAAATGAGATTTTACCAAATAATCTTATTAGCCCTATGTCAGCGACATAATGTAGGCATTTTTGATTATCTAGTGTGAAAAGTAATCTACCATCCTTCTGAAATGGAATAATGTTAAAATACTATCAATGGTGCTGTGAAGTAACGTGAAGTAACACTGTTCTACCTATAGTATATAGATAGTACTATAGTATCGATAGTGTTAGTTTATGAAAAACAAAACAGGATAAACCTAGGCCAGTAGCACAGGCCTGTAATTCCAATAGCCTGGGAGACTGAGGCAGGAGTATTGCTAAGTTCAAAGCTGACCTCAGCAACTTAGTAAGACCCTAGGTGACTTAGTGAGACTTTGTCTCAAAATAACAAATGAAAAGGACTGGGGATGTGGCTCAGTGGTTAAGTGCTTCTGGGTTCAATTCCCAGTACTGAAAAAAAAAAAACACTGATAATGAAAATAGGACAAATTAAAATGATAATAACCGTAAGCCTGATTACTATCAGATAGATGTCACGGGAGCAATACCTAACTGACATGAGCATGAATTAAGCAATTAGATTAATTCTGACAGTCATATCACTATTGAAATGAACAGAAACCTTACCACTATTTTACCAACATAATCAGTAATTTCCATTAACATCAATTAGGTGTATTATGTAATTTGTTACTATTATTAAAATGTCACATTTATCAATTATACTCTTCATGAAGCTTAAATATACTAGATTTTCATTCAAATGTTTTCAGTCAAATTTTGGGAGTAAGTCATTACATACTTCTTTAACGTAACATCCATATTCAAAAAATATATGAAGGCCTGTCATTTATGCCAAATTAGCACAGAAAGATGTTACTTATAAGGGAGAAAGCACATGACAGGTGAGGATGTGGGGCGATGACTACCAAAGAAAGAAAGTAAACACTAAAGAGATGATCTGAGTTCATTAACACATTAATTCTATCAATATATTTATATGTAGATTAGATAGATAGATAGATAAATGTATATGTACATACATATTCTGCCAGGTGCTCTTCTTTAAATCTTACCAATGATGAGGATTTTTTATGTGTTTCAATATAGTTAATTTCTTTAAGTTCACTAAGTCTCGGTTTCCTCTATTATAGAATGGAAATGGAAATAGAATCAGTCTAACACAAAATACATTTAACAGAAGTCCACGTGCATAGTAAGCACACAAGTAAGATGGCTTTATTTGTTAATCAGAAAGTCAAGAATACTCTTACATCAATATAATATGGATTCCCCATCCCTGAAGCTTTTCCATATTATTGATAGAATAACTCTTCATTTATATAGAACTATATAATAATAATTTTGGTTAATATTTTACTATTAAGTGTATTTAAGTATATTCAATTTTAATCCAATTCTCTTCTTCCCACACTGTTTATTCTTTTCAAAGAGAATACTTACTAAAACCAAAAGGAAAATCATTCAAGTTGTTCACAAACAGCAAAATTCTTAAATAGCAACATATTTCCATGTTGGATGGTTGTGTGGAAAACACTAGAATCAGTCAATTTACACACTTGCTTCATATGACATTTCACTTGAAAGTTATGCAACAAAGTTCTTAATAAATCCATGGTTGATTAATGACAGTATCAACAAAATATTATTTTTAATGCCCTCTTATAGCTTCCAAATTTAATCTTTTCAGAGACTCAAGGCAAACTCTTGCCTCTGAGCTCCTGTAAAAATCAAAAGCAAGTTACATATACGCAATGTTCAGTGGCACAGAGCAAACCTCCCAATTCCTAAAGGGAAGAATAGAGGCATAGAAAGAAGGGATGGTACCAAACTCAGACCAAACCCCATCCAGAAAAATCAGTCCCGTTACTCTGTCTGTAACTCTTTGTACAGCACTGCAGCACCTACAGCACATTACCTCTGATAGGATTGGGCAGCTTTGACCCTTTAGCTTTGCATGCTGCAGCACACATGTTCTCTCTTAGCCTAGATCTCTCTGTAGCCAACAACTTTTCTTGGCTGACAGTCCATGTTACTGGTTTCTCTTAATTCCTAGGGTCTCCATTCCAGTTTTGAATTTATCTTTACAACTTCATGCATCACTCTGTTGGGGGAAGTCCACAGAAACTCCCCCCTGCTACACTTTGACCTCCCAGGCCTTCCTTTGAAATCTTGACAGAAGTCTCCATGACCCCTTAACTCCAGCATCCTGCAATCCTGCAGAATCAGCACCATGTGGATAACACCGAGGTCTGCCACTTGCTCATGCAATACTTGGATCCCCTTTGATCATGGATATGGTAGCCTCTGAGTTCCTGCATGGCTCAGTATGGTGAAACAACTTCCTAGGCCCCTTATGCAAACATGGGACACCTGTGATCTCTTCTCAAAGGAATCTTCCCTTCTAGACTCTTGAGCTTGCAATGGGGTGTTCTTAAAAATTCTAAGATGCCCTCAAGATATCTTTCCTATTATCTCTGTGCAAAGTATTTAGCATTTCTTTAGGGGCTGTGATCTCTTCAGCAAGCACAATTTCCTTGGCTCCAATTTTACAGGCAATTTTTTACCATACTGCAAGTGTTAAAAATCCTTCACCTCTGCTTTCTTCTGCTGATTCTCACACTGAATCTGGTTAAAATTTCCAGCAATATCTGTGCCACTGACTGAATGCTGTGCTGCCTTGAAATTTCCTCCACCAGACTAATTATTTCATCATGTTAAATTCAGCCTCATGGAAAATATCTTAAAACACAGGAAAAATGCTATTAAGTTCTTTGCCAGAATATAACATAATTGGTTTCAAGTCCAATTTCCAGTGGAATCCTCATTTTCCTTTGAAACCTCATGAGCACAATCCACATTGTTATTGATATTCTGGTCTTATTAGCTTCTACCAGAATCACTTATTAAGTTCCACTCACAACATTCTAAAGGTTTTCCAGTCTGCATTTCCAAACTTCTAAAAATTCCTCCTGCCAACCTGCTACAAATGTTTCTGGGCCGCATGGTCAGTTTAGCAACAGCAACAACCCCATTTGTTGGCACCGATTTCTATTTTAGGCAGTTTTTCACTGCTGTAACAAAAACACCTGAAAAGAATAACTTAGAGGAGAGAAAGTTAATTTGGGGCTCACATTTTCAGAGATCTCAGCCTATACATCGCCATCTCCATTGCTACGCAGGTCCAGCTAATGAAGCACATTATGGGGAAAGGGCACAGAAGAGGAATGTTGTTTTCCTAATGGCAGTATTGGGAAGCAGAAAGAGAGTGAGGGGAAGGGGTCATAGGGAAGATATACCCTACCAGAGCACACCCCAAGAAGTCACTTCCTCCCACCATTCAAACTAGAATGGAATGATTAGCTTTCACAATTTAGTCACTCTACCTCTTAACAGTCTTGCATTAACACAGGAGCTTTTGTGGGGGCACCTCACGTCAAAACCGTAACAATAACTTATATGCCATAAAATTTACTCTTCTGAAGTATATGCATGAGCAGTTTTTAGTGTATGCATAATGTTGTGGAGCCATCACCATTGTCACAAAAGGAAATTCCACACCAGTTAATAGTTTCTCCCATTTTTCTTTTTTCCCACTGCCCAGCAACTTTTCTGTATTATTTTCTGTCTCTACGAATTTGCTGATTCTGGACATTTTATATAAATAGACCATCACAATATTATCATCAAAATTTAATCAAAAAAATTAAAAACAGAAAATTTTCAAATCCCTGAGAATATGACAATTTATTGAAAGAAATATTTATAAATGTAATTATATAATTATAGTCATTGGCAGAGAAATATAATGAGAGAAAGAAGAAAAAATGTTGAAAACGGAATGCTTATTAAGATTTTACTTAAATATATTCAATTTTCACCTCTTACTGAATCAAAATCATTTTGAAAAAGTCTAGACATTTATACTTTTACCAAAATATCATGAGAATTATGATATTTGGCCAGATTTTCCTTAGGTTATATTCTGATTCATTTCTAATACAGATCATTTTAGCAGTTGATTATTTCAGTAATCCAAACACAAGTATCTAAGTCATTCAGTTTCATTATTTTATAAAAGAAAAATACATAATATAAACTTAAAATAATAATCACACCCTATGCTAATGTTTTCATAATTTTCAACCTGTTTATGTAATGATTAATTGTTTAATTATGCTTTTAGACATCTACAAATGTGCATAATTTAAAGTTTTTGAAATGAAGATTAAATTCATATTTATTTCTCTTTCTTTGTACTTGCTTTCATTTGTTTTGCATAAGCAATGCTACATTTACTCCTGCAAATCAATGCAAATGAATAATTATGTTCCTGCAAATTATTTCATGTATACTTCTAAATAGATGCTTAATTATGAAGAAAATTTTTTTCTTGATAGTTCAAATGTCATGAACACTTTAAATATAACATTACTTTATGACAGAATTGGTGAATCTTGAAGTAACTAAAGATATGATAAAAGATCAATACAATTTCATTACCACTGAGTACATGAAGTATAGCAATACATTTACTTTATTTTGTTTTATATTTTCTATACAAATATTTTGCCATGGCTATCTGCTTGCTATCTGCTTCAGACTTATCTCAGTAAATAAATGCTTTGATTAAATGACATATATATATATATATATACATATATACCTAATCCATTACTTTATATCCAACACCTTGGACATAAGATATGTTAAATTGAGTTGCCAAATTATACCTGAACAGTAAACTTTGTTGTTAAAAGAGAAACACTGACATGAAACTACTTAAAAAGACTATGGTAAAACCACAAATGCTACTACCTTCTTTACCTTACATGCAGAGATGGCACAGGTGATTGTTAAATTATCCTAACGTATGAAAAGATTTCTACCTTCTCTACATTCTCACCACCTCTCTAGTACCTTTGGGAAGGAAATACATTGCCTCAAGCCAATTCTTTGTGAAATACCTTGCTCCATTTCCCAAATTTCTTTTTAAGTGTCCTGATTCTTCTCAATTGACTCCTCTTTCCACTGTTAACATGATGAATTGTTTACCTCTTTCTCATTAATTTTTGAGAGTTTTGTAAGCTAGGGTAAATGGAATTATAAACATTGAGGAAATCCTGAAGTTTCACCTAATTTCAGAATGGACGATGTTTCTCACTGATTCATGCTGGTTTTAGAGCCGCTTTGCTTGCTTCCAAGGAGCCCCCTCCCCTGTTTCTTCCCACTAACCTTCCATCACCACTGGCTTTTCAGTTTGTGGTTGTAGGTTTCTTTGTGTTGAGGCTCAATTTAGGAAACTAATATTTTTAGAAGGCATTTTACAATATTAACAGGTCCTTTGCTTTAATTATTTTATAAGGTGAAGAATATTTTTCAGTGAAATAAATCAATAGGGGCTGGAGCTGTGGCTCAGCAGTTGTAACGCTTGCCTGGCATGCATGAGGACACAGGTTCATACCCCAGCATCATGCTCACAACAAAGTGCTGAAGCAACAAAAGTCACATGAAAAACCAAATAAAATTGATTCTCTCTTTCTCCCCCCACCTGTCTCTCTCTCTCACTGTCCCTTTCTCTCTTTAAAGTAAATAAATAGGTTTCTTATTTAATCAGTTTTATAATTTGGGGTTTTCATATCAGAATTTATATCATCAATTACATTTGCTATTAGAATTTTTCCATTCTTTTTCCTTCTCCCAGACTGGTTCTTGCTTGCTTGCTACTCTTTAGCATTCTCCTTCCTAATAGTTTTTATTTTTCCAAGTTTTAATTAGCTATTTTTTAAAACTTTATCCTCAATATTATACAAAATAAAATTTCTCCAATTTTTTCTGAGGTTATGTGGGGAGCTGGGTTGTCTCCCGGGAGCCGATCAGGAGGTGAGGGTGAGTGCCAACGGCTGGAACCCAGGTCCCCCCTCGTCTGGGGACCCCTTCCCTGCCAGCCGGGGAAACGAAGCAACCACATGCAGCTGATGGCAGCTCAGAATCCGTTTATTACTAAGGCACACGGGTTTTTATAAAGGAGGAGGGGAGACAGCCAAAGAATCAATAATCCTTCTAAAGGAGTTGCCAGGTGTTATGTAGATTTCAGTACAGACAAAAATTAGGAACATTCTGTGGTCAATACATTCTGACCCACCCTGTTTGACCTTTTGTAAAACAAAGCATGACCTAGCAGCCCCTCCTGAAGGAATTTATACAAATACTAACAAGATCGCTCAGGGCAGCTGATGAAACGAAGTGGAGGTCAGACCGAAGGTCAGACCCCAACAATTCCCCCTTTTTTTTTATTTGAAAGCGTCCAGGATCTGTCTTAGGTTGTGGAATGCGATAACCCTCTTTACCCGTCATGGGGATGGGCAACAGCATGGTTGCTTCCCTGGCTTAGGTCAGCAAGGCATCCATTCCATCTTACC
Organism: Aplodontia rufa; assembly: GCA_004027875.1. NCBI lineage: Eukaryota > Metazoa > Chordata > Mammalia > Rodentia > Aplodontiidae > Aplodontia > Aplodontia rufa. Next base: position 46,236 of record PVKS010008194.1, read on the forward strand.
CATCATTGATTCAAGGACTTATGTCTCTTTTAACACATGATTGGGGGGCAGGGTCTTGTCCTTGCTGCTGTGCCAGCAGGATATTGTATGATTTTTAGTCTGTTGCTGCTGCCATCAGCTGTAAGAGCAATAAATGAGGAAAATTGTACCTAAACTTAACACTCCAATCCAGGCGGCAATGCCAGATCAATTTTTTAAGGGCTTTTGACATCCTGGTAGCAAGCCAAATAAAGACATAGGTGGAATTTGGCTCTCAATTAGAGCCTTAATTTCTCTAATTAATAAAGTGGTTACATTCCTAAACTTGTTGTTCCAAAGGCCTCTCACCATCTCACTTAGTTGAGATATAGATGTAGACAAATTGTGCATAGTATAAGAAACAGATGTTACACAAATATCTTTGAACAGTGGGGAACAAGACACGTGAAATATCATACAGCAATTAACAGCATTATGTCCGCTTGCAAATGTTCATTAATTTGCTATTGAGTCCTTAGGGCAGTAGCAGTTTGTTTAGCCAATTTATTTACCACTGTCCCTGTGGCCACTGAATGGTGCATAGCCAGTCCCTCAGTCGCAGCAGCTGCAGTTGCAGCCACAATGGCTGTCACAATAGCCGCTGTAAATCCAAAGTCCCTTTAGGTTTGATAGAGCTGAACGTTTTGGGCATTCACCTTTACTTTCACTGGAACAGGAATTGTTGCGGGGACACGGAGGAGGGAGGAGCCAGGAAATCCCTTCTAGCAGGAACAAAGCTCAGTAGGATTCCGTGTCACTTTGATGTCCCATCAGAAGCAGAAAGCTGATGCACAAGTTGTTCCAGAATCTTTTGGGGACCATCATTTTTCTGTGGAAAAACACAAATACTACCTCGACCCCAGATTAAGACCAGGTGGGGTCCATGCCTTTGGTTATCAATGGGATCCTTTTACATGACTTGTGCATAGGGTCAGCCACTAGGATGCCAATGGCGGTTGGTTGTGGGTATTATTGTTAACATCCAAAATTTAATAAAAGGATATGATTAAGTAGGTCTCATGGGGCAGTATATTCCCTCTTTTTGTTTTTAAGTAGATAATTTTTGATGGTGAGATGTGTACGATCTATAATGCCTTGACACTTTTTTAAAATCTATATTTTGATATAATCCTTATGAAATTTTTAATGTTCCCAATCACTTTAAACCTTTTGTACTCTTTACATATAGAATTACACCTGTTAGAATTTTAGTTTTTAATAACCTTGTTTTTTTTAGTGAAGACCCAGTTTAAAGCAATCTTAAATTATCTTTTTAGTTTCCAATCTATAAAAGCACATTTAATAACCCAAATGTTGTTACCTTATAGAACTTATAAGAACACATTTAATAGACTCAAATGTCATCTTATAGAAACTAAATCAAGATATTGTTAACTTAGGTTATCCATGAAACCTCAGGATATTATAAAAATTTAAACCATCTTTTTCCATTGAAGAAAAATCCTAGAAGTACTGAATGAAACACTCTAAACATTTACAGAACATTGAATTGGTTGACCACCTCCAAATAAAGAGAAAACTCCTTAGGATTTAACTTGGAGCAGTTGGCTTTTTCCTTAGGCCTTTAGCTGCTTGAATTTAAATTTTCTTTTTCTCAAGCCGCTTTAGGCGTTAGCTCATGTAATTTGCATTGTAAAAGATGGCTATCAAGCAGATAATTAGTTGGTATCTCCTGCCCTTTTACAAAGGAGCTAAGCTGCAAAACGATAGAATGAGGGTTTTTTTAGGGCATTTTTGGGTTATGCAGGCTGGTGGTGAACCTGGCATAACATGAGAATGAAGCTCCTGTCTGAATTAGTGGACGTCCTTTAAAATTAAGAGAAGGGAGCCTTGCAATCTTTCAGCCATCGCTCTAGCCCCCAGGATCCCATGGATACCGTGGGGCGGGGCGACTGCCCCAAGGGCCAGAGGCGGCAGAGGCAGATGTGGTATGCAGCAAGCTCCAGAGAGAAGGTGACTCACCTTTAGCAGGCCACAGGGCCAAGCCAAAAAGAGAAAATGCCCTGAGGTGGGGGAGATCCTCAGACTGGACTTGAGCTTCCCTAAGGAGCTGCTCAATTTTGTCCCGCGTGTCCCAATCAAATAAGTTACTTTCAGGAAGCCAGAGGGCCACTGTAATCAGAGAAATAAGGGCTCCTGCAGCAAGGAGCGGCCCAAACACCGGGGCCCAAAAGTGTTCAGCTGGCATGGGGAACAGGGGGAAGAGAGAAGGAGCCCAAGAATGCTGAGGTAAAGAAAGCGAGCCCTAAGGCTAGGGGCGTTGGGCTTATGTACTTGAATTAAAAAGGAGAGAGCGTGGGGCCCTTTTGGACCAGGGTGGGGGCTTTCGCAGGCAAATAGGAAGAAATTAAAAGCAAGGAAGCTGGGTCCCTAATACCCGGGCGCTGGAAAAAAGTGGAGCCCTAACCAGGGCGGGGGCTTTCGAAGCTGACTAGGGACAAATTAAAAGGAAAAAGGCGGGGCCCTAAGACCAGGGCGGTGGGGGGCAACTCACTGGAGCCAGAATTTCTTCCTGGCAGGCAATGTCCTGACGGCGTGAGTGTGAGCTATTCCTCACACGGGGCACCATCTGTGGGGAGCTGGGTTGTCCCCCCGGAGCCGATCAGGAGGTGAGGGTGAGTGCTGACGGCTGGAACCCGGGTCCCCCCTCGTCCGGGGACCCCTTCCCTCCCAGCCGGGGAAACGAAGCAGCCACACGCAGCTGATGGCAGCTCAGAATCCGTTTATTACTAAGGCACACGGGTTTTTATAGAGGAGGAGGGGAGACAGCCAAGGAATCAATAATCCTTCTAAGGGAGTTGCCAGGTGTTATGTAGATTTCAGTACAGACAAAAATTAGGAACATTCTGTGGTCAATACATTCTGACCCACCCTGTTTGACCTTTTGTAAAACAAAGCACGACCTAGCAGCCCCTCCTGAAGGAATTCACACAAATACTAACAAGATCGCTCAGGGCAGCTGATGAAACGAAGTGAAGGTCAGACCGAAGGTCAGACCCCAACAAGGTTACAATCTATGCATGTACCTATAGACTATATCAAATAACTGGCTTTTCATGCCACACAAATGCTCAGATCTTTCATTGTAGTGTTCAATTTTGTTAAGATGATATTAGATTTACTGCAAGAGAGAGTATATTCTGGAGCTGCATGGCTTTCTTCTTAATAATACTGTTGTTTTATATTTAAAAAACGAATTATGGGCTGGAGCAGTTCCTTGGAGGTTGCGGCACTTGCCTGGAATGCACAAGGACACGGGTTCAAACCCTAGCACCACATACACAACAAGTGTTGGAGCAACAAAGACCACATAAAAAAGCTAAATGAAACTGATTCTCTCTTTCTCTCTCTCTCTCTCTCTCTCACTGTCCCTCTTTTAAAAAATTATGATATAATTAAGAATTGTGGGAGCTTATCCTAAGCTATGCTAACTCATGTACAATAATAATGTTCAATCTAGAATAATAAAAGTGTGCATTCAGACAATACACATGATCCAGTTCTAAGGACTGCATTTTATTTGTCAGTAGATAGACAAATTTAATGCTACAAACATAAGCATGGCTCTTGTTCTGTGTATCATTTTTTCTTTGTCACTTGTTCTGGCACATGGAGGATTTCAGTCATTTCTCTTCTGTCCTTCGGAATTTAATCACTGGTTGCATAATACATCTCATTCTAATTCTGAGAGAGTGAAAGAATTACTCCAGACAGTAATCTTGCCCTGCTTCCCCCTAGCTGTTGATTGCTTACTTTTTGATCTTATACTACAGAAATAGAAAGTGATTTAGGTTTGCTTTTCTCCTTCGGTATCACAATGAATAATCATAAGGATGAACCAATATGTTTTAAAAAGGATAATAACTCTGTTGTGTTCATTTTCTTAAAACAGATGCCCCCTAGAAAACATATTTCAATTCTGAAACTTTAAAAATATTACCCAGCATGGGATTGGATGGATGTATAATTTATAAGTTACAAACTGTGTGAAAATCACAATAAACTCAAAACTTACAAATTCAGAATAAACTGTTAATATTTATAAGATGCCACAGTGCCTCTTACCTAGATCAATGTACACTGAAACTGCATTTCTTTCTGAAGCTGAAATATAATTTATTTGATAAAGGACTAAGAACAAAAAGAATAATTTAAAAGTAATGAGTAGAATAATACAATTATTTTAGATTATTTGTAAGTATACATGTTGCTACTAATACTGAGTATGGCAAAATATATTAACAAAATCATTTGCATAAAAATGAGATGAAAGTTAAAAGAGAGAAAAAAGTGTTTTTTTATAAATTGGTAATTCATCAAGAAAATGTTGTTAAACATTGCTTGGATTACTACAAATTTTCTTTCCTTTAATTTTTGGATAGTACAAGATGAGCCAATTTTGATTGGGTTAGTCTTCACAAAGTATTTTCTTTTTAACTTAGAATAAGGTACCATTCTTCAATTTTAAAAAATTATCTATCAATAAATACCATACTACTTTTCTGTCAAATTTTCATTCAGATCCTCTTCCTTTGGGAAAATCAGCTTAGAGATAAGGTAGTTGATTGAACGAAGAGATCTGAAGTCAAAAGAACTATAAACTGTGGCAGGCTATGCCATACAAAAAACTTAGACATCAAAGAATAGCTGTAGATCTATTCCTCACCTCTGTCAGTAACTGTATCACCTCAGATAAGTCTGAGTCTGAGCCCTAGACAAGTTAATCCACCAACATAAAGAGAGTTACAAAATCTAACAAGGACTTACTGTGAGGGATATAGATGCATGAATGTATATATATGAACATATATGTTCCATATTTATTTTATTTATATAATGTTTATATAGTGATTATATGATCACCTTTATTCAGAAATTCCTGTTTTTCATCTCTTATTGCCATATAGTTAATAGAACCTCCTTGTACCTCAAAATGTCTAGCTAAGGTAAAAAATTTCATGATTACTGTATTCATACAAAATTTGGTTTGTAGTAATAAGTAACATCTTATGGAAAGATCAGGAAATGTTACATGTTTAAATATTAAAATGAGTGGCTTCCTCAATGTTTATAGCAGCTCAATTTACTATAGCTAGACTATGGAACCAACCCAGATGACCCTCACTCGACAAGTGGATACAAAAACTTTGGTACATATATACAATGGAATACTACTCAACCATAAGAAAAGACAATATTATGGCTTTTGATATCAAATGGATGGAGATGGAAAGAATTATGCTTAGTGAAGTATCCCAATCTCAGAGACTCAAGGGCTGAATGGTTTCTCTCATCTGTGGATGCTAGAATAGGGTAGCAGTAGGGTAGACGGCTAACCTAATAATACTTCAAATTGAATGACTCTCAGAATAATAGGGTGATGGCTCCCTAGGATACTTGGAGGCATAGGGAGGTGGATGGGGATGGGGAAGGGTGTATGAAGAACTCATAGGAGATTGGAGAGTGGGAATAGGAGGGAACCATCCCAGAAGCCGATGTCATTCCTCCACGAGATACCCATTTAACGCATGAGTTCTTCTGGGGGAAACTGTAACAGGTAAAACCCAAGGTGGTCATCCATATTTTGGCATTACCCCTGGATAACAAAGTATATATACATTGACTACTGTTGGTTTGATAATGTTTCCCCCTCATTTGTATCTCTTTATACTTCTAATAAAATAAATAAATAAATATTAAAATGAATTAAGCCAAATTAAATGTCCAATTTAAAAATATGGTAATATAGAGAAAAATTTTACTGAAAAAGATGATTATGCTATATAATATAGGGACATATTACTAATGAGTCGTTATTAGAAAGAATAAAAATAACCCCAAACACTAAGCCTATGAAAAAAAAGCACAACACAATGATTATTTGTGTCTCATAAATTTATGCTTCAGGAATTCAAGGTTTAATATCAAATTAAATTAATATCACAGTATAATAAATATTAGATAATATGCCAATCTAGTTATTTGGAAGCTTAAAATAGGTGGAATAATAAAATAATAGAAAATTATTAGAATAATAGAGTATGAATATTTTAGTATAGGAAGGAAAGGAAGTTAGGAGATGTGAGAAGTTAGGAGGAGATCATGCCAGAAAAATAGAAACTGGATCATCTAAAACCTTGTAGACAATACTGAATGCAGGTCTTAATGTTCAAGGCCACACATGTCCCTAGAGAGTTAATGGCAATGACAGCAATAATAACATTAATAAGTATTAATTGTTCTTGGATATTTTGTTAGATACTATAACAAATCCTATCAAGTATTAAGTTGTTTAAGCTTCATAACACCCTTCCAGTTATGTACTATCACTAGTCCATTTGTTTACAAAGGAGGAAATTGATAAACACCGAGGTTAAGTAAATTTCCCCAGATCACACATTAGCAAGTGGCAGACCTGTACTTCACATTCAGACAGACTGGATCCACAGGCCAGCTCTCAACAGCAGCACATTGCTTCCTTTCTAATTTGGCAGATAAAAGACAGTAAAAACATGTGTTTTGGAAAGATGTCTGCTTCAGAATTCAATGTTTGCTGTCCAATGTGGAGCATAAATTGGTGAAAGCACAAACAGGGCAATTAAGAAGTTTTTGTAGGAATTCAGATAAGAAATAACAGCATATCAAAATAAAATGGTGTGATGGAGGGAGGTTGATGGATCAAGAAACATTGGACATCAGAAAAGAGTATCATGAATAAGACTGGACAACTGATTGACTGTAGCCAGTCAAGGAGAGTGAAATGTCATGATCACCACCCAGACCTATCCCAGGTACACTTAATTGGGCCAGTGAGGGAGAGCACATCTCATTGTCTCCAATCAGTTTTTTAAAAGTTTTTAGATATGAAATATATAAGGCAAAGACGAAGCTCAGTTTTAAGCAAATTGAGTTAGAGTTACTTGTTGGGCATGCAGGTAGAATTTTCCAAAAGGCATCCATAGATATATCTATAGCATGAAACAGAGATCTAAACTGAAGACATAGCCATAATAAGGATTATATGATGATAATCTGCTATTGATACCACATGAATAGATTGGATTCTCCAGGATGGGATCTGACTTATGCAGTGGAAATCAGTGAATTTCCCACAAGTAAATTTATCTAGTAATTTGAATCCCCCACCATATCATTTCCCATTTACAACCATGAACAATGACGAAAACAAATTAGTTAGAATTTTATCCTTTTGCTTCAAGTAAAGATGATAATGAATTGTATTCAGAGGAATAGAAGTCAGGTGCCTAGGAAACCTACAAACTAAAGAAAACAAACCCTAAAAATTAAGAGTGAAGTAATGATTGAAGGAGGCACATGATTGATTGATTATTCCACCATCTTTCCACCTAAGTCAATATGCCACCCGCTATTCCCACACCACCAAGGAGCATGTCATCAGCAGTTGACTTTTTTGAAAAGGAAAGGTTAAATGAAGCACAGCAAAGATGATGCCTTTATCCTGCATTTTTTCTTTCAAAATTAAAGATAATAGAGAATCTGCCATGTCACAAAATCTGCAAATAAATAAGTGCCTAGAAGAGGAAAAGGAACTCTAGTCTCCACTCATCTGTGGAGGTGGGGACTAGACCCTGGACAATGAGAAATTTGGTCTAGTAACATGAGTTAAATCCAGATAAAATGTAATGCTTTACAATCTAATACTTTTTTTAGAGTTATAATGGGAAGGGGAAGGGAGGGATAAGAGAGGGTAATTGGGGGGGGCACTCCTGGGGATAATTGCAATATCCAGAATATATACACATTTTATAAAAAAAAAAAACAAAAAAAATCGATCTGTTGAATTCTTCAACCTCATTCTGAATAACAAAACTGTTTTTCACCCACATTGTGAACTTTTCAGTAGTTTTTTCAGATGAGGATTGATCACCCTGTATTTTTGAATAATAAAAATTCTCTGCTGTCAGTCGGAAATAGACAGAGTAGCACCTGTTTCAATAAATTATTCTTCATCCCCTTTTCTCTCTCAGAAGATAGTAGTCCCTACATTCATGTGAAGCTTAATTTTCCATAACAAGAAAAAGCTTGAGAACAGATAAATAGAATTCTAAACTTAGAGTATATTAAAAAAAATTCCAATTTTGAAAACTATATTAGGGCAGTCAAATTTTCTAAGTATTTCTTCATCATCAAAAGTGAAACCTTAATTCATCTTATTTGTATTGAAAATATTTTAAATATGAAATTCATATCCTTCACAATTTAAATATGTTAAGCTCATCTTTCTTCAAAATTTAAAATATCTATTTCTAGATATCAATATACATATTGTCAGTAAAATTGAAATGTTCGTTTTCAAGTTGTCTCTAAATTAATAGTCTCCCTCCACAATTGTTCTCCATTCTTAAAATATTCTTCTCAGTTACCTGATAAAACACATAAAGGGAGAATAACAACTTATTGCAGATGGTTTTTTAGGCTTTGTTTTTCTGTACACGCATTCTTTTATATTGACTGAGCAGATATCACTTCCTTGTCATTCAAAGACAAAACAAGTCATTGAATTTGAAAGGAAATTTTCTTTTCCCTTTCTGGTGCTCATTTTGTTTCCATCATTATTATAGACTCACAGAGGAGATAACAAGAATCAGAACTTTAAATGATACAAAAAGCTATGTGTATCCATATAAACAATGCTAATGAAGGGAAAAATATATTCAGATGCCTGCCATAAAGAAATCCATCTAGGGCTGGAGCGGTGGCTCAGTGGTTATGGTGCTTGCCTGGCATATGCAAGTACACGAGTTCAAATCCCAGCACCATGTACACAATGAAGTCTCAGAGCAACGAAAGCCATGTGAAAAACTAAATAAAAATTGATTCTCTCTGTCTCTCTCTCTCTCTCTCTCTCTCACTGTCCCCACTTTCTTAAAAAGAAAAGAAAAGAAAAGAAATCCATCTAGGTTAAATCAACTTTTTGGTCAGTATTGTGCAAATTAAATGAAGTATTAAAATATTGTCAGCTTTTAAGTTATTCCATCTCTTTGAGTGGCCCCATGTAGCTCCATAAATCAACAAGGCTGACAGAACAATGTCAGAACACCCTCAAGACCCTCTACAGTGCCTGTGTTTCTGTCCCCTTCTTCAGAATAAAATGTTTCAAGATAAAAGACACCCTCTCCCTCAAATACATTTCTATTCTAAGTGAAAAAAAATTTTTTTTGACAAATTTGTAAAATTAGCCACACTTCCTGTGTTTATAGCACTTTCCTTCTTTGGCAGTCAGCACACCATGGACAAAGCAAAGCACAAAATCTAGCCTCAGATTCACCCTTCACAACTATTAACAATTCATAATCTATCAAGCATTAAGGAAAAAATATTTTGTTTTCCTTCTCTTTTCCCTAGTGGTCGATGTGGGCTTTCACTCTGCTGCTCATTTCTGTTGTCCAAGGAAGTCTAGTGCATGGTTGGTAACAGCAACCAAAATCTCCTGAGTAGCAAACAAACTCAGCAAATCTTTAATAATTCACTGTATGGGTGTCAGCCTGACTGTCATTCCTGATTCCAATACATTCTTCACTTATTTATTTCTCCACAGTTACCCCTAGGTAACATACATGTGTGTATTCTGGAAATCAAACCCAGGATCTCACACATGCTATGCAAGTATTCTACCATTGATACATAACCCCACCTCCTTGGGTTACTTTTTAAACTGAAAGCACTTTCCAAATGAACGCATCTTTTCCATGCTTGAAATGCATCAAGGACTCTATCATCTGTAAGATAAAATATAAAAATTTTAGTATAGTTCCTTTTTATTTGACCTAAAATTTGTTTTCCACCTCACTTTGTAGCACTCTTTCATGAGAATCCATCTGTACATCATTGTTAAATCTGTGAACATTTTGCCATGTAGTTTCCCAGATGTGACCTTTGTCATGCACCGTTCTCTTCCCTAGAGAATGTTAATTTTCCTTGAACCCTCAGCACTAACAGTTCAGAAATTAGATCTCCATATTCACATTAATCAGCCTGCACAGGCTTCTAGGGAAGCGCATCTGAATCGATCATTGAACTTCTCACCGCGTACTTGTTGACTAACAACTGTGAGCCCACTCATGGTCTAGGACCCAAAGAATAGATGGTAAACAGGCAAGTACTTGTTAAATGACAAAAATATAGCACATCTAATTTTGCAGATCTTAGTGAGATGTATTTGTAATTCTAGAATCAGGCAGCAGTCCAGATCAAAAGTGGTTCATAATATCCCAGTGCACCTCATGTGTAGGTTAAATCTATACCAGAGAAAGGGAATCACAGCCAGAAACGAGAAGTGAGATATAAACAGCCGATTGATTATATCTCACCTCTGTTGGTTTGAGCATGGCTTGGCCAATTGGCTGCTTGATAGGTTAAGACTGAACTGCTTGTTGCAATAGCAGGTTACAGTTTGCTTACAGATCACGGTAGGCTGCAGCTCATGATGCACTAAGAAATGTGTAAGCCAAACAAAATCTGAACAGAGGCAGCTTCAGACCAAACTTAATAGCCTTCTCACAGCAGTCTTGTAAGAAAGACAGAAAACAAATGAAAACAAAATGTAGTTGAGATAAAATAGAAGAAATAAAGGATAGGTAGAAAGGAGATGAGAGGAAGGAAATGGAGACTACAACTTTAATCCGAAAGTTGTGTTTCCTCATAACCTCTCTTCCCTCACCAGGATTCCTCCTACCCTGTCACTCCCCAAGACAGCTTTTCTCACAGGCCTGTCTTTATCAGGTTCCTCTGGGCAATTTACAAATTTTTACTCACAATCTTAAGGTTACTAGATATTCATTCACTTATGAAAATGTATCTGTGTGATGTACTATTTTATTAGATTGACCAAAAGGAGATAAAAATATTTTAAGAAACCTACAATACAAGGTACATTCCAAACATTCTCTATTGGTCAGAAAATGGAGACAATGTCAAAGATATTGAGAAACCAAACTACCATAAACCATCTTGTGCCCATCGCACTAATATCATCCCCACATACCTTCTCATGGCCACCCCTCAGAAAACTTCCTTTAAAAGAAGAGAATATGTCACTCTCAAGAAAGCCCTCATTCTCCCTTGAATGTGTGCTCCTGGTTTTCCAAATTCTGCTGTTGCCTCAATCTGACATATCTTATATTTCCTGTGATATTTGTGAAGAACTCTATTTTAGGGGCAGGAGCAAAGTGTCAGAGCAATGAAAGTCATATGAAAAACCAATTCAAATTGATTCTTTCTCTCTTTCTCACTCTCCCTCTCTCTCTTTAAAAAGAAGAAAAAGAACTCACTTGTTCTTTGGCATGCACTTTTTGCTCTGACAGGGGTTCTTCCATTCGAAAGAATGAAAGCATGAGAGCATGCTATTGATAGTAATATAAACATATAAGAAATATTTCATTTTAACTTACAACTTAAAAAGGTATAGTCATTTGCCAATATTGTGATGTAGGGCCCAAATCTTTTATTTGGGTGGGAATATAATGGAAGTATGTTACATTATCTTTCCTACAGAAAATTACTCATAATTTAAATTTTGATTTTCCTCAAGTGAAATAAAAGATAAAATACTTTGGAAAAAAAAGTTGTGTTTTGTGGTTTTTATTATTTTTTCCCAACCTTTACAAGATTTTCACCCATCCTCCAAATCAATACTGGTTTCAGTAATCAGTTTTTATCAATTATTTTTAAAGCATTCTACATAGTTCTTACATAAATGAAAATTATTTTTCTTTTATATACATATTTTACCCATCTATGTAAGATTTAAATTATTCAATTACAAAAATCACAACTTACAGGAAAGTTATGTAAAGTGCTAGCATTGCTCTATTTAGTAAACAAGTTGCAGGAAAGCAGGCACACATTTTCTTATTGTGATTCCAGCTGTATTTGTTTCATATGCTAGTTTATGTATTCAAAAACAATTAAATTAATAAATTCAATTTTTAAAAAAATAATTGGGAAAATAGTTATTTCTTTTGGTAAGCATGCAAGAGTATTGCTGGAGGTAAAAGTACAAAACATCCTGAATTACCCTAATTTTCAAAGTCCCATGGATATCCAACCACTGTGTGTTAAAGTAAGAATGGAGGTATTAATTCCATTAAGTGGAATTTCTCTAAAGAAGTTTCTTATATTTGCAGACACAAAATGCCTCTTCTATTTGTCTGTGTACTTCTTACATGTAGCGCTGATTTCTTTTCAGATCCATAAGATTCTCGTAGTTTAGAATGTTGTAGGTGCAGTACGTAATTAATAAATACTTGCTTAATGAACAAAAGAATATTAAATAATTGTAATAGATGCACATTCATTTAACTTGTGTTTCTATTATTTAAGAAATTGATTAGTTCTTATTTCCATAATGTATCATTTATATCTTGATACCATACTTAGTAACTCTAAACTAATTAGATAATAGTATTTTCAGTATCCAGGTTGTAGTCACATGGTGATTCATAGAAAAATGAGTTTCAGGGGTAAATATGGCACTTACTGTTTTCAAGCATGAAATAAAGTTGGATTTATTAAATCTATTAGGAAAAAAAAGCTTTGATGTATTCTGAAGCACTTTGAAATTCAGACTGGAATTATAAGTATTTACAGAATTACAAAAAAGTTAAAATAACAGTTTACCTAGAAAATGATAAAGAAGTATTTCAAATCCTTCTTTTCCTGAAATCAGACTAAGTCTTTAGAATCTTAAGAACACTGATGTGTTTAGACAACTATTTTATGATCAAAATTAACTGCCATGAGTAACAGTACTGAATGCTTTTGACAGGATATAAAGACAAATACCTTGTTGTGTTAGCATTTATGTTCAGGACTAATTCTTTCCATCTACAGATATAAATGCCTTATTGAATTCCACAGAAAATAATAATCCCATTTGTAAACAGGACTATCCCATGATATCAGTTTATTAGCATCACAACTTCCAGAATTCTATCTCCAGCTGTTCCTTCTGTGGTTCAGAGAGCAATAAAAGAAAAAGAATGCTATTACATTTCTAAATGCTCAAGATAAGTGGTCTTTATTAGTATTCTTTGTTATGGAGATCTATAAATGTAATCCAAAGAGACTTATCTGTGGAGGTAGTGACTACATGACACCACAGAATTCAGATTAAAATTGGAAGTTTTAACTAAGCAAGTGCTTTCCAATATCTGGGGTCTGGGCATTATGTTAATAAAACACTTGGAACAGAAAAACCGTCCATTTAGTCTATGTGTTCAGAATCACTTACATACAGCAGCACTCACACACAGCTTCCCCACTTAGCACTGTAGCTTTCATAACAAAGAACATTCTTGAGCAGGAGCATCTACCCAGAAGCCTAATAACTACCCCTAAAGGAATTTACAATCCCAGTTAGTCAAACCAAAGTCCATTCAAGTTTACAAGATCTAAATTTGTGTGTGTGGACATGTGCTTGTGCATGTATGTATGCCAAACATATTTAGAATAAATCACTTATCTTTTCAATCCTTTGTTTAAAAAAAATTGGGTGCTAGAGAAGTGGCTCAGCAGTTATGGTGCATGCCTGGCATCTGTGAGGATGCAGGTTCAAACACTAGCACCATGTACACGATGAAGTGTAGGAGCAAGGAAGGCCACATGAAAAACTAAATAAAATTGATTCTCTCTTTCTCTCTCTCACTCTCTCACTGTCCCTCTATCTTAAAAGTAAATGCAATGTTCTATTGCTTTGTAGTGGTTTCAAGAGTTTGGGACTACAAAATTTTGTGCTTAAATTGAATTTTACATAGAAACTCATTATGCAAAGTACATGAGTTGCTCTGCTTCTCTAAAGCTTAAAAATCTGCTAAAATGTTCTCATGGATGGGTTCTGTAGAGCTCAGTTTGAAAACCACTAATCTATGCAATAAATGCATATCCCTGTTTGCCTTCAATGCTTTCCATAGATCTACCCCACCTTACCTATCTTTCATTCATTTGCTTATTTATTCAAAATAAACTCACTGAGAAACAAATGTGTTAGATACTGTGTGAGGCACTGCAGAATAAATTATAAATAAGACTCTAATTCTACTCCTAAGAAATTTACATGCATGAAGGAAAAACAGGCATTATAAATATGAACTTTAATATAATGAGATTTGCATAATATCTGTAGTCGTGTTTCAAGAACACTAGTGTCTCAGAAGAAAGAATGATCCATCATATAGATAAGCAAAGAAAATTTTTTTACCACAACTTATGCTTTAAATGGGTCTTGAAAGACAGCATGGCAGGTATGTGGGGAAAATGCATAAGAGGTTGATGCATAAAGGGGAGAATTTTATTTTTTTAGAGAAGACTGTGCAAAAGCCCAAACCTTTGAAAGGGTGTGGTGTTTTTGGACAACAGAAAATTGGGGTAACTGAAACAGAGGAAGGGAAATGACCTTAACTCACAAAGCAAATTAAGTAGTACATTTATCCACAATTAATAGGAAGTAATCCTTGAAACTGCTCATTCTCTGTATGCAGGTCTATATTAAAAAATGAATTCTATCAATATATACAACTATAATACACCAATAAAAAATAACGCAAGAAGAAACAATAGAACCTAGTTACTAAGGTCATTCATTTGGTATCAGTCAAATGTTGATTTTTAGTGATTTGACTCATCATATCACTTAAGGCTAGGGCTAGGCTTCTATTTCTTCTATCTGCAAACTTGAGTAATATCTCATTCATAATGTTACTAAAGAGATTAAAACTGCATACATAAAGTCAAAGCATATCAAGTCATTGTTATTGACGTCATTGATATTATTATTAATTTCATTGTCTTCTCTCATCTGTGTCTTTGTTGAGATTGTATTCCTAAAACAAATAAAATAGATCCCTTTTATTATCAGAAGAGGTGAATACTATTTATCCTTCTGGGCTTAATTCTTCTGTCACTGCTCAAGGTCTACTACCTAGTCTTCCATAAGACCTTTCCTATCTGTGATTATCAAGAACACTTATAATCAGCATCTCTTAATTAATTTTTAAATATTTGTCATCATATATAAAATACATGACTATTAAACTCCATGCTTCTATAATTAAGTCATTATATAATCTTGTCAATTACACCTAAAAATTAAATAAAATAATAAAAAAAGAAACACATGGCAATGTATGTGTATACATATATTGTATATTTGGTAAAAAAAAACTAATTGTAAATCATATAAAGATCATAGCAATACACTTTTTTACTTCTTTGTAAACCCTCATGCCATTTTATTTAATATCATCTACAAAATAAATTTCTATTCGTTTCACTTCACTTCCCCCAACCAATTTAGAGAGCATAAAGCTCTCCATTAGTTCAAACACTCCATCCTCCCATTCATCATTGCCACATTATTTGTTTTTTCTGCCCAGCCTGTAGGACCAGTCCCTCACTGAAGCAAAGCTCTTATCTGCATCATATAATTATCAGCACCACCCCCCACTATGGCCATTCCTAACACATCGATCCTGCCAATTTCAATCCTGGACAAATTCCAGTATGTTTTATTCCCTACTGCTTCTGCACAGGTGTTGCTATAGAAAATCATGGAAATTTGTTAACTGTGTTCACTGCATATTCATGCATCCTAAACACAGAGAGGCTTCCAGCTCTAACCAATATTCCTAATTTATCTACAGGTCAGTTCTAATGTCATTCACTATAAATTCACATACCCACCACCTATTATACTTTCCAAACCCCAACCACTTTCCTCATTCAGAGCAAATAAGTTTACTTCTTATATTATTTTTAAATGAGTTCAAGTAATTATTCCTTAATTAACCTCAAAAATTTTAAATGACCATGATTTTTTTCATTCTTTAATATTTGTTTTAATGGTATATTCAGTCTCTCATCAGTCCCATAACCATATTTCTTTTCTTACTCTAGATTTTTACTCTATTTTCTCCTGCTCTGTATTGGAATGTGGAAATTTGATAAGTAAATAAGGGGGAATTTTATTTTGGGTATAGAAAACTGAAAAAAAAATGGTTTGCCATTAATAAACTTCTTGTAAATAAACTTGACTCTTAAGTGTTGGAAACAGTTTTAAGTTTCACATAGAATTAATCTATCAAATTGTCAAGTTAAGTTTCTCACATATAAGGAAGCATCATGCTTAGATAGTTTTCATTTACTCAATTCAATCACTCCTCAAACTTTTACCATTTGACATTCATCACCACTGCTTAAACAAAATTACTTTTCTGATAATCACGAATGTGTCCATAATTTCTAAAACAACTAGTGTTTTGTCAATATTTTTTTTCAGTTCTTCAAATGCCTATAAGACTCCCCTCTCCTTGCCTAGCTCCTTCTCTGGTTCCTCAATAAGTCTTTTGTTTCTCTTTACTTACTGAATCTAATTTTTCCAGATTACCAGTAAAGTATAGCAGCTTAAGATGTATATATACCATTCTTCTAACAAAAACTCACAAAAAGGGCTGGAGCAGTGGCACAGCGGTTACAGTGCTTGCCTGGCATGTGCGAATACGCGGGTTCAAACCCCAGCACCAAATATACAAAGAAGTCTTGGAGCAACGAAAGCCACATGAAAAACTAAAAAAAGTTGATCTCTCTCTCTCTTTCTCTGTCCCTCTCTCTTTAAAAAAAAAAACTCATAAAAATCAAAATAGGAAAGGAAATTCCAATAACAATGAACACTAGAAAAACTACAAAATCTGAATCAAATTTTCAAAATTACACTTACAGGTAACACATAGCTCACCATATCTTAAGCACAGTACATAATTCTCGGACAGTGAAAGGGTCTGAAGAAAACCAATTAATAATAACTAATGGGATTGTTTTAGAAAGACATTTTGAAGCTGTAAGGTAGCTACAAAGAAGCCAGTTATACTTTCATGGAGGCCCATTATCATATTAGCTATTCTCAAATAAACAGACTTCAAGAAGGAATAAATATGTCATGTTTTATTAACTTAAGCTAAATCATAGTTTTAAAGAAACTCAAAGGATATGATGAGATACATAACAAAGCAGCAAGCAGTTTTGCAAAAGGTATCTAAGAGCAAAGACAAATAAACAAGACTGATAGAATGTCTACATTCCATTGATCCCCAAAGTGGAGAATGCTACAAGTATACAAGACCTCACTGAAGACAAAGGACGAAAGATTTTTATGGAGAAATTTTCTGAAACAATTAGAGCAGCCAAGAGGTTACCAGCATCACCTAGCACTGGGAGGAGATAAGAAGAAGGAGAGAACACCACACAGAGAAAAGCCAAGACAGATCAAACAAAATGTTATAAGACATTCAAGGAATTCCAGAGTGAGTCCACAGAATTCAGTTTAAAAAAAGCAATATATTTACAAAAACAAAATTCACAATCAAATCATAGACTGACTACTGCTGAAAATAGAGTCGAGCACATGGAGAAGAAATCTGAGGAAATAATACAAATGAAATTGAAAACAAACCAAAAGAATAAAAGTGTTTGGAAAGAAAGGAAGAAAACTGAACGTAGAAATCCAACACACAAATAATTGGTGTTTCTCAAAAACAAGTATCAAAAGTTATTCTAAGTAGTGATTTGTGAATACAGTGCTAAAGAAAAATAACTTTCAGAGTCTGGGATATAGGACACAGTTTAAACGCATAAGTTTTGAAAGAAAAGCTTCACAGTGTAAAAATATCAAGCACTGGATTGTTATGGAGAAGGTATGAGAATAGAAGGAAATGTGCTAATGTTCTTATATATTGAAAAAACAAAATAGGGTATACTATTTGGAAAAGTTTATGTAACCACTAGTAACTAATTATAGAAATGGGGAAAAAAATAAACTGAAGTGAGAATACTTGAACTATACAGCAAATTATATACAGAAAAAGAAGTAACTAAAAGCAGTAAAACATTAATTAGTTAATACATCATTAACTTATTAATTTAAATAAGTTAATTAAAAGATTATTATTTTTGTAAAGAATAAATGTATGACACACTAAAGTAAAATCAAAACATAATTGTTTTACTAAATAAAAATAAAAATAAAGGAAAATGGGAAAAATGGGACCAATTTTGATTTTTTATCAATATAGTACTATTAAAATAATTGACAATACACCCATATAATGAGATTTATCGTGACTTTTAAAGATGAGCAAATATTTGACACCCAGCACTACAGAAAAATTAGACAAATATAAAAGTACTAAAATGAAATGGTAATGTAGATATTAAGAAAGTCAAATATTATATGTTTGATGTGATTATAGTTAAGGGAAGGGAAAAAAACAAATGTGCATAAATTTTTCTTTTGGGTTTCCATGTTTATATACGTGTAGTCATAGAGAAAAGGTGGAAATATAAACAAGTAACTCTGTCCTGTGAATTGTTCGGCACTTGGGGCAAGGGGTGATTGATAAAGGAAGTTTATCAGTTGGAATAGAACAGATTATGTTGGTAATAATCAACTTCATATGATGTTTATATAGGAAACGGATTTCTACTTCATGGAGTCTGTTTACTGTAGTTTAACCAAAGCCTTTGCTCATTTTAGTCATTTAGAAACAGACTGGCCTAGTGGGTAACATTTTTTGATGTACTGAGGTGAAAAGAGGTGGTACCCTAGAGGCTCCCACCTCCATTCACAATTTATTGGATCCAATTACACCCATGGCAATAGACAAATTCAGCGAAGCAAGAGGCATAGCCTGCCACTGCCGCATAAGGAGCTGGAAATACTTGACAATGACACTAATAATTACCATGAAAGAGTTTTCAGTATTATAGGTATTGGATTCTTTTTAAGATTGGGTATCCCAAATTTGAAAAATCTGAAATTTAAAACATTCTATACTGACATTATGCCAGAAGTATCAGAAAAAACTTCATATCACAAAACTGTTTCAGGTACAAAATTTTCTAAAAGTACAGTATAAAAGTACCTTCTGGCTATGTATAGATGTAGATGAAATCTAAGTGACTTTTTTGTTTAGATTTGAGTCCATTCCCCAAGATATTTTACTATATATATACAAATATTACAAAATCTTACAAACTCCAAAACACTTCCATTCCTAAGCATTTCAGATAAAAGATACTCAACCAGTGCAATGAACATGTATTACTTTGTAAAAATAGTTAAATATTATACAGAATCTTGTTGTAAGTTAAGAAGAACACAACAAAATTCAGGGGCACCTATGTTTAAATTTTCCAGGAGCAAATGTTCTTTAGTTGTGGTTTTATCAGGGATCTGATTGTTTGACTATTTTCTCAAATTTGATTTCCTGTAAGTACAGCTTCATACTCAAGCTGTCTTCCCTCCTGGCAACAAGAAGCAAATGAACAAACAAAAAGACTTCATAATTCAAGGTTTCAAATTTCCTGTATAGATACAAGTATCTAATATCCCTGTAACACTGAGAAAATGAGCTGTGCTTCACTGCAGTTTATTTAACCAGTTCTGTTACCTTCCCAACTAAAAGTTGCTGTGGAAAGAGAAATAAGATTCAACTAAACTAGTGATTCTCAAACTTGCTGCACCCAGGAAGCTTTAAAACATCTCAGTGCCATTAAATAATATAGGGATGGATTCAGGCACTCTTTTCTGTAGATTTTGAAGTGATTCCAAATATGCAGCCAAGGTAGAGCTAAGGTTGGAACTCAGTGAATTAGTTGAGATTCACTCTTGAAGCTGGAGCTGGAATTATCCCACCCAAATATATTGTCTTAATATTGAAAATATGTCACTGAGGATGATAGACAATTAACAAATGACCACTGCATTAGTTCTTCAAAATGCTTTCCTTAAATCTTTTCTGACTTGTATTTTCTTTTCTCTTCCCTGCTGCATTTATTTTTCTTTCTCTCATCACATCACATAGAAATTGTATTTAGCATGATACCAAATGTAGGCATATCATAAAAAAATATTATGAGGAGGGAGAGGGAACATACATTATTATTGGATTTTTATATGAATTTTAATTTCTATCTTAAGGGGGAAATAATTCCAAAGACATTTCCCAATATCAGAGGTGACTTAATGTTCTTTTGACAATATTGATTTAATGCCAGTTTTAATGCTCCTGTCATTGGTACTTTTAGACATGGACAGCAATATTCTTACCTATAAGCCTGACACTATCACTGTTACTTTGCTTCTATAAGCACAGGTGCTAGGCCCATGATTTTTTTTTTCATTTCCAAACTTCTTCTTCTACCACTTTGTGCAAGCTCCCAAACTCTATTGACTTCATATATCCTTCTCCTTTGCAAATTCAGTCGAATATAACTTTTCAGTGTCTATAACAATTCTTTCAGGTTTTCCAACTGTACTCCAAACTTTGGGCAAGGTCCTCAGCCTCTTACTTCAAATGCTCTACTAAGATAAGACCTAACCATGGGTTGGAGCAGTATCTCAGTGGTTGAAGAGCTTGCCAGCCATGTGCAAGGACCCAGCACCACATACACAACGTGTCAGAGAAACAAAGTCCAGGTAAAAATTAAATAAATTATTCTCTCTTTCTTATTTTAATGCTCAGTGGTCTTTTACAAAATCTTAAGATCGCAGCTCTAATTTCTAGTTAAAACCTAAATAAAAATCATCATCCTTCCTATCCAAACCTTCAAGCCTTTCCTTATTGGCTTTAATATCTCCTTCTACCCTTATGTACCGCAACCGTGTTTAGATATTCTACTCCATGGCAAATTGAATCACTTAATATTTCCCCAAATACACTACTCTCTAGTCAATGCCTCTAATCAGTTTTCTACAGATGAGTTTCCATTGCCATTGCCTACCAAAATCCACTATTTCTCAAAGATCAACTTAAATGTCATCTCTAAATGACAAATTTACTAACCCACCTAATCAAATTGAAAATACTTCCTAATTAATGCTTTCATAATTGTCTGAAGTACAGTATTTATAATATTTTATTTATTCCAGATTTTATTTTATATTTATTCTATTTTTTATCTTTATATTTATATTTTGATTGTTGTTTGTCTTTTTGAGGTCACAAGACCTGGCACAGTTCCTATGCATAAATTTTTAAAAAGTAAAGTTTTATGTATAAAAAGATGATAGATATGTGCTAACATTCAGTGCTTTCTTTATATTTTTATATTAAACCTACCTTTTTCTATGATCTTCTTTTACAGTTAATAATTGAAATGATGCATTTTTCATGTAGTTCAATATTTCAAAGAAAAACATTTCCTAGACTTAAACTTTCAAAGTAACAATATAATATCATATTTTTATATTTCTACCTAGAACAAAGAAAATCAATGATTCCCAAATGATTTTTTTAAAAGATAAATTTTTTGACATGGAAATGTTTTTTCAGTACCAAAATTTAAAATGTAAAATCATGCTCCAAGATTTGAACTGTATGCTTCTAATAAAAAGCATCTTTTATTTAATATCCAGAATATACCCTTTTACAAAAAAAAGAAATTTAAATATGGAAATGCCTTTAAAAATAAAACATAGTATTATTTTTGTAAACTGGTTTAATTTTTACTTTTTACTCAAGTAGCAAAATGTAAACCTTAGGTAAGATCCCCAAACTTATTCATGAATTTCTACTATATTATTATTCCCCACTTAAACTGATTGAATACATATATTACATATCAAGAGGGGACTTTCAATACATCACCAACAAACCATCCAAAATGGAGTTGTGACTGTCAATACACTATCAAAACATTATCCAAATGTAAATGGTACATAAAATTAAAGAGGAAAGAAGAATATTCCAGATCCAAGGGGGAAAGATTTAGTTCTGGGAAAGCATTTCTTCAACACTTTCCCTTGTTCCTTCCACACACACCTCTCCATGGTAGATACCCCTCTGACTCCATAAAGGATGCCACCTTGGCCTGTATGTCAGTTTGAAGAATATTTTCAAAGTTATAAATGAACATCTCTATTTATTCTTCTTTCTGGTATACTTACTTTCTGCTATATCAAGAAAGGAAGATACTGGGCATCTTTTTTAAAAAAGAATAATTAATCAATTTGCTCTTTTGATTCCGCAAAATCAAAACCATATACATGACCTACCTATTTCTGCCATTACTGCTCATGCTTTTAAGGGAAAGCATCGATACAGATAATGCCAGGATTTTGGTTCTCAAAATTCCATATCCAGATACTGCATTGCTAACCTAGAAACCCAATTTGCATAACTGCCACATGGAGCAAACACAAAGAAGGAAAATTTAAAGATCGTTAGCTTTTTATACTGCCCTACTAAAGGTCTATTTGCTACGTGTCTTCAAGAAGTAAATTTTGTCCTAGAATCCTAACAAGGTTCTTCTTTTACAGGACCCAAATGGAGTGTGAGACTGGACTTTCTGCTAAATATAGACCAGGCTTTCTGCATGTTTGCATGGTTAATAATAAAACCAACAAATGCTCTTTATATAGAGGCTAACTGCTTATCATGCACTAGTCAAAAGATGTATGTGTTATCTCATTTATTCAGCACAAAAATGGATTAACTCAATTCTATTGTTACAGAAGATGATACATGTAGAACCTTGCTCCAGGCACACGGTGAGACAATATTAGTCAATTACTTCTTGGCCTTTTGGCAAATATCAAGTGGAGACAGTATTACTCTGGACCCACACTTAAGCAGTCCAGTTCCAGAGCCTACCCAGAGTCTTTCTTAAATTATGTTTGGACACTTTCCCTTTATCATTTGATTTTGAAAACACTTTTGTGAGAAAGTCACGGGTATTTTAATTTCACAAATGTTAAATTGAAACTCAGATATATTATGACTTACCAAACCATAGATGTTATTTTTCAATGTGGCATCCATTATGTAGCTATATTATTAAATTAAGAAAAATTAAAATTAATTCTGCAGCTTCATTAGCCAAACCTCAAGTTCTCAGTAGCTCTCTATACTAGTGGCAACTGTACTCAAGAGTATAGATATAGAGAATTTTCCAATAAAACTGTTTTGAAGAATTAATATAGGGGCTGGAGACATGGCTCAGCAGTTACAGCATGTGCAAGGACATGTGTTCAAACACCAGCACCATGTATACAACAAAGTGTTGGAGCAATGAAAGTCACATGAAAAACTAAATAAAATTGATTCTTTCTCTTGCTGTCCCTTTATCTCTTTAAAAAAA
>PVKS010008195.1:0-69455 GCA_004027875.1 Aplodontia rufa
TTAACACATGAGTTCTTCTGGGGGAAACTGCAATAGATGAAACCCATAGTAGCTTATCTATGTGTTAGCATTACCCCTGGTTATCAAAGTTTATACACATTGATTGCTACAGTTTTGACAATGTTTCCCCCTCATCTGTATCCTGTATCGCAATATACTTCTAATAAATGTGGGGAAAAAAAAGATTATCCTGGTGAACTAGTATGTGGTCTATTTCAGAGAAGGATCCATGTGCTGCTAAGAAAAAGTTAAATTCAGGTGTCTTAGGATGGAATATTCTGTAAATGTCTCTTAAGCGCAATTGATTAATAGAGTTGTTCAAATTGGAGATGTCTTTATTGATTTTTTGCTTTGATGATTTGTCTAGAGTTGATAATGGTGTGTTGAAGTCCCCCAGGATTATTGTATTGAGATTAATGAGGGGATTAATGTCCTTAAGTATTTTTTCCATATATTGGGGGGTATTGTAATTGGGGGCATAAATGTTGATTATTGTTATATCTTCTTGGTGAACTATCTCTTTTAGTATGATAAAGTGACCCTCTTTTTCCTTTCTGACTAGTTTTAGTTGGAAATTAATTTTGTCAGAAATTAAAATCACTATGCTAGCCTTCTTTTTTGGGCCACAGGACTGGTAGATGTTTTGCCATCCTTTCACTTTCAGGCTGTGTCTGGTTTTGAGTGTCAAATGTGTCTCTTGCAGGCAACATATTGTTGGATTTTGTTTTATGATCCAGTGGGTCAGTCTGTGTCTTTTAATTGGGGCATTGCGATCATTCACATTCAAGGATAGAATAGATATGGGCGGCTGGTTCACAGACTTTGTATTGATTACAGAGTTTTGAGCCATCTTGAAAGTCAGCTTTTGTATAGTATGATTATTGACTTGCCCTTGTTTAAGGATTTAGCATATCATAGGCATTATCTTCTAAGTGGAGAACATCTTTGAGAATGTTCTGTAGAGCAGAATTTGTGTTCATGCATCTTGCTAGCTTGAGTTTATCATTGAAGTATTTAATTTCCCCTTCACATTTGAAGCTGAGTTTTGCTGGATATATTATCTTTTGTTGAAAGTTGTTATTTTTTAAAACTTGAAAGATATTGTTCCAAGCTCTTATGGCCTTCATTGTTTGATCTGAAAAGTACATAGTGATCCAAATTGGTTTGCCTCTGAATGTGATTTGGGGCTTGTCTCTAGCAGCTTTTAGAATGTTCTCCTTAGTTTCTCTGTTATTCATTTTGTATATGATATGTCCTGGTGAGTTTCTCAATTGATTAGGTTTATTTGGAGTCTATAAGCATCTTGGATGTGATATTCCAGATGGATAGTAAAATGAGGGAAGTTCTCACTTCAGATTTCACGTAAAAGGTTCTTTAAGCCTCTTGTTTGCTGTTTGGAATTTTCCTCCAGGCCAATGATTCTCAGATTATTCTGCCTCATCTCATCAAATATTACTTGGAAGTTCTGATTATGTAATATAAGTTGTTAAACTTGCTTATCTTCTTTGAATTCTATATTGTTTAGCCTATCCTCATTATCCGATACTCGCTGTTTGAGAGCTGAAGTTCTATTTTCAGTGGAGTAATCTCTGGTGTTGGTGTCTTCCAATGAAGATTTGATTTGGTTAGCCATATTTTTTAAACCTGATAGCTCTGCTATGTCTCTTTTCAGGATGTCTATATCCTTGCATAGCTGATCTTTCATCTCCTGGAACTGATCCCTTATTTCCCTGTAAAAGTTGTCTCTCATTTCTTGAAATTGCTCTCTGATCTCTTTCCTTATTTCATCTCTCAACTCTTTTATTGCATTACTGATCATAATGCTGACACAATGCCTTTGGTTTTCATCTATGGCTCCAGCCATGGGATCCTTTGGTGGAGAGCCGTGTGGTGGAGGAGGAGAGTCATTTCCCTTTTCCTCATTTTCTGAACCCAAGAGCATGTCTTGTTCTTCAAGTAAGTTGCTCTTGGTGGAGTAATTGAAGTTTCCTACAGCTTTGCTTCATTGTGATTTTTTTTTTTTTTGAGCGAGATCTCACAGTATATTATGATAGCAAGCCAGTGCCCATTTTGAAGCGAGTCAATTTCTTAAGATAGTAGATTCTGTCTTGGAAAGTTGAAGATTAACCGGGATTTTCCCAAGCAGACCTGGAGCCTCAGGAAATGCTGCCTCCCTTCAGGTTGCCATGTTCCATCCCTGTAATTCATTTCTGTATCCTTACTTTCCACTTTTTTAACAAGTTGAAGCAATTTTTATATATGTATTAGCTAGTCAGGCTTTTCTTTCTCTGCACTCTTATTCACCTATTTTGTCCATTTCCTTATTGGATCTCCTCTCTGTTTGGTGCTGTGGAAGTGTTCTTTTTATAGTCTACATACTAATATCTTGTCAGTTTTAGACATTGCAAATATCTTTTCTTTCTGTCATTATCTGTCAAATTTTCTTTGTTCAATAGATATCATTAATTTTGATGTAGTCAAATCCATCAGATTGAGGCTTATAAAGCTTGTACTTTTAAAATCTTCTTTAAGAAGTTTTTAGGCCTCACCTCAAAATTATTTTCCTACTTTTAAGAGAAGGCAATTTGCAAGGTCCAACATAATTATGTGACAGTTTAAATCTGTTTTTATTTTCCATGTATTTTTATAATTTGAGTTCACAGTAACACTTGTGAATATAATCATTTCGCTTGTATTTATAAAATAATGCAATTAAATAGGTTTAATACAAAATAAGTCAATGAGAAAAGACATCAAGATATATGGATAAAAGAACATGAAATTCCATTTTAGGATTCATGGTAGTTTTGAAGAGAACAGAATTGGAAGAGATAAACCAATGTCCAACAGAAATTATTGAGCTTTCTTTTCACGCTTTGGAAGTTTTCAAGTCATGTCCTTTGGGGCTCAAAACTAACTTGAAGTCTAAAAGATATCATTAGAATACATGTAAATTATACAAAGGATACTTTAAACCCCTTCTACAAATAAGTTGAAGAACACAAGAAATGTTCATTTGCAAATCCAACTCTTTCATTCCTGTTTTCAAAAGATGTCATCTCCCTACCAAATTTTGTGCATTTGATTATAACTGCACAAGCCAATATCAACATTTGATGCTTCTCATCCTCTTATTAGACAGTGGTTTTCTGTTTATAGGTCTAGATTAAGCCTATGTTACTTAGAGCTACTCATTTGTAAGCAAAAATCATTCCTATACCTTTCCAATTCTTATTCACACACACTGCATGTCTGATCACATCTGTACCATAACATCAATAATCTCCCATATTTAATCTCCTGGATTCATGAATTCAGAACAGCCATATATACAGCATTGATCTTATTTCCCTTAAAAATCTGCTGAAATCTTTCTCTTTTACTCTCACTCTTGCTCTTTCTCTAATGGACACATACATTCCTTTCTTTCCTTTTCTGTCCTCAGCTATAGTCTCATCCTTGTCTGACTGTGAATCCCCTAATAATCCATAACTTACTTCAATACAAATATTCAAAAGAGTGAATGTTTTCCTTAGAACCTAAACATATATGAAAAGCATTGTGGACATTTTCAATAAAATTTGATGGTCGATGATATGTTTTTAGGATTTGGGGGAATGAGGATAGGGAGCAATGTGAACAGATAGGAATGTAAGAAAATTCTAGATTTTCAAGTCCTTGTTTGTTTTAGGACTATCGTTTAAAATATAAATTTTCAACAAAAGCCTTTAGTAACTCAGGATTTTTTAAACTAATGTTTTTAACTTATGTTGTTCAAATTTTGAAAGAGAAGAGAAAAATAAAGAAGAAAAGACCTCAAATGACAATGCTGCATTTCTTGATACTTTTTTCAATTTTTCTTGCATGATAGTGATTAATGATCCCTGACTTTGGCTGTGTCTTATCAAGTTCCTTCAGGTCCTGATTTAGAAAGTGAAGTTTAACCTTACTCCCGTTGATCAAGGGTATGGGGAACCTTCTTGATAATGACAGACTATAAATGAGAATTCCTTAAACTGGATAGATAAAATCTGAGGTGTAAGATAAAGACTATTAAGACCATGGATAGGCTGGACATGAACTTATTCCCAAACTTTTAGTCTATGAAAATCAGGGATATTTCACAAAAAAAATTAAAAACAACAATGAAACTTTAAAAATTGCAAGGTATCTATTCCAGCCTAAAAGTAAAGAACACTTTATGAATGCAAATAAATGCAAGAAATATTAGACATAGTCATAGATGATAAATCTAGATTCAATATTCATGCAACTATAACTAAATGTAGAGACAAATACATTTGGGGAATTTGTGCTTTGTCTGTACACAAAATATATAGCTACATGGAACATTTTATTGATCCTAAGAGGCATATTACCCTTCATACAATGGTGTCATTTTCCTCTGGTTGTTGGTTAGGTCTAGCAGTCTAAATCCTGCAGGCTTTCCCATTTTGCCCTCACAAGTCTTTAGCAGAAATCTGCATGCCCCTGGCAAGACTGCCCCACCCCCAACACTCAGCAAATCACCATCATCACCTGCCCTGTGACAAAGAATTGGATACTAGGATCTTATAAAAAATGAAATAAGTAAAACAAGGCCCTCAGTGTTGTTTAAAAAGTATAAAGACAAAACAGTGATGATTGTCAATTTGACTAGATTGAAAAATTTCTAGAAGTTCTCTGAAGCATGTTTCTGGTATGTCTTTGAGGGTTTTTCCAGAGAAGATTGGCATGTGAGTCAGTGAACTGAACGAGGACACTGCCATTGAATGTAGGCAACATTATCCAATAAGGTGGGAGGAATCCACATAAATTGAAAAGACAGAAGGGGAATCTCTCTTGCACATTATCAACCCTTCATGGGTGGATATGTTTTTGCTGCCATAGTCAACTGTGGATCTTGACTGCAGATTTTTCAGCTGTGGGGCTTACACCACCAGGCTTCCAGAATGTCAGACTCAATCTGGGGCTACATTATTTCTTCCTCTTGTTCTGAGTCTCCTAGCCTCTTGTAATGAGCTGCTACTGGTTCCCAAGTTCTCCAGCTTGCAAATGGCCTTTGTAGAAATATTCAACCTCATGTATAAGAAATAAATCTTCCTTCTAATATTTATATAATACATGTATATATAATATAATATATATAATGATAAATTTTTATGTATATAATTACATTGGTTCTGTTGTGTTGCAGAATTCTGATTAATACAAAAGCCAAAGTTTATCAGCCCTGAGTGCACACTTAGAAAAAGAGATAGACTGAATACTTCAGTGAACTTGCAAATGCTAGAAAGGTACAGAGTGTCTGCCTTACATAGGCATAAACATCACTCTGGACTGGATATAGCACAATCTGGCACACAGTTGGACTCCTCAACGTGTTTTGTTCATGAAAACTTTCAATTTTGTTAACCGAAGGTCCTGTAACATGGAGTTAGGCAGTTGGATTCTTTGTTTTGTGAATTTGAGAAATGAAATCCAAACATATGATGATGAGAGCAAAGTAACAGAATCTGTTAGAATAATAGAAAGAAATCAGAGTTCCCAGAGGGGAGGGATCCCAAGAGAGGGATGCCAATGGGTGTCTGTTGGCTGGGGATTTTTAAAAGCATATCTGATGGCCAGTTCAGGTGATTGATGAGGTGAAGGATGATAGCATGGACCCATCAAGCTCTTTAAGCTCTGATTTTAATAAACCATTCAGAAGTACATAATTACAATCCCTTATTTACACAGTTAAAAAGACTGATCTCAAGTGTTTTTTTGACATGTCTTTGAAGAAGATTGGGGGAAAAGCATTTTGGGTAGGGGACTTCTTGTGTCAGCCATTTCTAAGGGGGAAGGGCAAGGGTAACCAATGACGGACTGCTGTGGTTACTGTTGTGAGGGACAAAAACAGGCATCCTACATCATAAAAAGGCCTTGTGGCTAATGCTGTCAGTGAGCAGTGAGTCTTTCAGATTTGCTGTATCCTTTCAGGTTGGCATGATGTCCCCCCTCTCCTCCTGTCCTTCTCTAAGGCCCTTATCCTAGCTGTTTATGGGAAATATATCTGCCTGCTTCAGCCTGAGAAACTTGGAATGGCTCAGTTTGTCTTGTTTTCAAGTAACTTTCTCTGCTTAGCCCCAGGTATGGCAGAACACATTGCATAACAAGGATACTGTAAATGAAAGAAAATAATATAATTTTAAACAGTTTCCCCTCCTATATTGGCTTCCAAAATAAACTTAGAATCCTTCATGACTTATCATCTAGCCTCTAATCTTCTGAAATGATCTCACTTCATGAACCTTTTCAACTCTCAAAACCTTCAAGAAATAATTATCATTCCTTCTTACAGTCTCCCATTTCCTCAGATGCTTGCCAATCAGTTGAGAAAGTCCCTTTACCTTCTTGCTCACATTAAAACTTGATCTGCCCTGATGACTTTCATCACTGGAGCCCCATGAGGAAGCAGATGCTTTTCCCACATCCCCTGACTTTCTGCATGTACTCTGCTCACGGTGCCTTCTAGCTCATTCTGCTTGTCCTCCCTAAGAATACCCAGATTTGACTGTGATGCCAACAGGTTGTGTAGTGGATTGAGGACTCTACTAGCTCTGTTTGTCCAGATCATTTGCTTGAACATTTAAGCACAATATAAGCAGAATTGCAAATTGTTTCCACATTGGTCTTGCTTTATCTTACTATATATAGAAACTCTGCAACCACTGGACTGTGTAAGAACTCAGGCAATTGTGTCACATAACCAAAGGTGCATGGTCACCTTATTGCCATTGCCCAGGAAGGACTCTATCTGACTTTTAATATATATCCAAAAGTTTAAATATATTTTTGATAAATATCACTCCAAATTAAATATAAAGAAAAACCTATGCTTTAATTATATATATATATATAAAGCATATATATATATATAAAGCATATATATATATATACACACACACACATATATTTAACTAAACCTAGAGTAAACTTTCATTTTTTCCCCAAATCGCTTTACCCTCTAACATTAAAGTAGTAAAGTGATAATGATGTAATGATGGCATGGTAATGGGTAATGATAGAGATTGTAATAGTAACAGAATTTGTCAAAAATCCCTTGAATTCTGGCATTATGTCATTCAATCTTCAAGTAAAACTTATAAGCTAGACAAATATTATTATTTGTTTCATTGAGAAGAGTTGAGGTTTAGTGAGATTAGTCATTGATCCAAAGTCTCTCAGCTAAAAAGAAATATGTTTTCTATTCAAACCCAGAATTGTCTTATTCCAGGACATTATATACATCTTCTGTAAGTGAATATTCTTTATGTCCTTGTTCTTAAAAGGAGTTTTGAGATATAAGGAAACTTGTAACATATGTGATTAAAGTTTTCAAGATGAGGATAAAGACAGCAAAGAGATTAGCTAATGTGTCCAAGAGAACAGATAGAACCATTCCTTCAACAAATTCCCACAAACTCATGGCATAGTAACAAGTAAACTCCCCATTAAAGGACGAAAGATGCTTTCGTATACCAAGACTTTACTATGAGCTTGGTACTGGATAGATGTGTTCGTGCACATGGCTTATTACTCATAGGAAGCCAATAAAGTAAGTGTATCATTTCAACCAAGGAAGAACCTGGGGTTTAGAAGTAACCAGGAGCTAAATGATGTGTCTGAAATTAAAGCATACTTCTTTCTGAGCTCAAATCGTATGCTTTGCAATTACATACACAGTAGTTTTGGGTTATTTTCTCTTTCTATACCTTTTACCAGTGTCTTAGG
Source organism: Aplodontia rufa (assembly GCA_004027875.1). NCBI lineage: Eukaryota > Metazoa > Chordata > Mammalia > Rodentia > Aplodontiidae > Aplodontia > Aplodontia rufa. Next base: position 7,777 of record PVKS010008195.1, read on the forward strand.
AAGAAAGGCCATTTTAACTAACAGAATATAGTTTATGTTAAAACAGAAATCTGTGTGTGAGAAAACTAGAGTTCCCATAATTTTTTAAACTGGTAGAAAAGAGGAACACCAATCAAAGTAAATACCAGATCAGAGGGGAAAGTATGTTGCATTTAAAAAATTATTAAAAAAAAGTTTTTTCCTGATATATAGTATCACAGCTGAGTGTGGTGGCACATAGTTATAATCCTAACTATTCAGGAGTCTGGGGTGGGAGGATTGCAAGTTCAGGGCCAGCCTCATTGACTTAAAACTGTGTCTCAAAATAAATAATGTAAAAGCTTTAGGATGTAATTCAGAGATAAAGCATGCCTGGGTACATTCCACAGTATCCTTCCCCATGCACAAATGGGATATGTATGATATAATATACTCTTATGATATAATTTTGCCTTTATAATAATAAACAACCACAAATTAACAATCTAACAATTAAATCAAGGTCAATTTCTTAATAATAGTAAAAGAATTATGAATGTGTTTTATAACATCAGTATGCACTTGTCTTTAAGCATGTACCAGAAAGGTTGTTTACCAGTAAAACTTGGCTTCAGAGGTTAGGTCCCTACTGAGTGTGGGTAGTGATTAGCTCACAGGGGAGGGAGTCAGAGAATGAGAAGAATCTTCAGAAGAAAACTATTGTATTTTAATTATCAAGTTTTCTAAACTCCTGACCCAACTATGAGTTCTTTAAGTGACAGAAAATTCATGATAGATGGATAGATGCAGCAAGGAATGAAATGAAATGAAATGAAGATAGTAGATAGTACCTAGAACATTCAGCCTGCTGGTAATCCACCTCATGCCTTCAAAAACAGGTCAAGATGACATACTATAGATGAAAACTTGCAAAAATGTAACAATAGGTAATATTTTAAAGTGCATATTTTTCACTCAGTGGATCTCTAGATTTTTTTCAATTAATTATTTTATTAAATTATTCTTAAATTATCACATTAAAGTTCAAGATATCTCCTATTTATATGGATTCAAAGTAATGAAATATTAAAGTACATTCTAATAAACTGATTAGAACATCCCTGAACTAGGTAAGTTACCATTTTATATTATCATAATGTTTGACATAATTTCAATTTAAATATATTTCCATAGCTTTTGATCAAATTTATATTAATATTCAAGTCATTACCTCGTCCTAAATACTCCATTTAGAGGTCATATGAATATGTTAGTTGTTAAGCATACTTACAATAGTTGGAATTTCTTAATTAAAATGTTTTTGTTAAAATACAAAATGTACAGTACACCAGTGAGCCAAGTAAGTCAGAGACAATTTTTTTTATGTTTTCTTGGAGGCTGTCATCTTCCCATAACACTTGAGAATCTAAGAGTAAATTAATTCAGTTCAACTTCATTCATTCTTATAATTGTAAGTGATATCCAGAAATTCTATTTCTTTTGGAATCAATCCTAAAGTACTTTATCCCACACCCAGGAAGTTTATCTTCCATATTTTCTGGGAAACAATAAGGACTTTCATGGACCACTCATCCCAATTATAGGAAGTGATTTCCTACATAGCTTCATTGCTATGAATCAGTATTGAAGTCATGAAAAATATTTATTAGCCTGTTTTGGGGAAATATAACTACTGAAATCTCTGTCTTACATTACTATTTCTAGGCAATTAAAGACATGTTTCAAATATTAAGTAGTTTAAAGCATTATATTTGAGACATACTAACTGGAAGTCAGCAAAGAAACTTTTTAGTTCAAATGTGACCACCAAATACTGTCTTTTTGACAGACAGTTCCATTGTGAATTTAAGCTTGCATGCAGAGGAGTCAATTGACCTACACACATTTGTCACAGCCTGCAGTTGTGGATGAAAGGGAAAAAACTTGTTAACATGGGTAGGTGGAGGTTCATATTCAAGGAGCTTTTGATCTAGTTCTCTCTGCAGCTCAATTACAATTGAGTTACATGTGTGGGAAAGAGACTGGGAAATTGTAACTGAAATAAAATACAGGCAATTCTTAAAAATATGGGAAATTATGGGCTTAAGGTATGGCAGCTAGGAGCCTGGAGTAACTCTAAAGTGGAGCTTGGAACACCTGGATCTGATGTTGCTACAAACAGATGTTTAATGAATGGGAAATTATTTAAATTTCCTAATTTTCATATGTTTACTCTGAGTAAATAAGTGAGAGAAATTATTGATATTAATAATGGCATTAGATCAATACTTCAATTAATGAAGCCTTGGCAAAATTCTCATCAACATAAATATGCATCAGTTTTATTTGTTCTACTTCTAGCAATTAACCACAGGATGATGGTATCCCCAGTTTTCACTGGAACAAATTGCTTTTTCTGAGTACCAGAAACACTCTTCCAAAAGTGTGATAACATCAGAAGTCATTTCATTTTTCTTGCTGGTCAATGCAAGAGAGCCAAAGAAATAGAAGAAAAAATTTGGCATTAACCAGATAATTTTCCCCAACCAACAATTTTATACTACCTTATCTGTTTTGGTGATCTCACCAGAATCCTGAGGGTAGTACAGAGACTGGTATGGCTTTTAGGTCCTGAGAAAATTCTGCTGACCATTCCCATAGTGACAGACAATATTATAATGTCTCATACCCAAACCAAAAGGTTAAAAACCTTGACCATGGTTGTATGATGATGGCTTTTTTTTCCATTTTTTTACAATCCCTACAGCAGTCTTTATTTCATAATGAGTAGGTAATTAAATGAAAATTGAAAAATAAGCTAGAACATGCAAACTTTATCACCACTGTGGAAATGATGGTTCCTCAGAAAGTCCTTGTCAGCAGTCTCATATTTTTGTGGCCCTTACAAGTTCATGACAAAAAGACCCACCATTGGGAAAACCCTCATTTTTTAGCTGAACACGAAGGACAACTTGGAATGAGGTTTTATATAAAATATTTTTTAAAATGCTATAATTGCTACAAAATATATAGAGAAAAAATATCTTAGGTTTGAAGAATATCATTGAAGATCATGGCACAATATCAAATCACAAAAAGTGGAATGCAGGTTGGAAAAAAATCACTGGATATACTTAACTATTGATGAGGAAATGTAATTTAAAAAAAATATTCTTTCAGATCTTCCAGAGATACATAGAGGAATATATGCTAAGAAATGTTGTCTATTCTGTCCTCTAAACTTAGTGAATACAACTCAAGACAATACTATTTTTGGTATTTGTACAAAATTCCAAGAAGAAATAGACAATGCCAAGATGTCTTCATCAGAATTACTTTTTAAAACACATACAATACACTATAGATTTTCCAGAATTCCTAAGAAAAAAACTTTAAGTGATAAAAATTGTCATTTTGTTATTGCTATTGTTTTTCCTGCAATAATCACTTTTTTATTAAGGAGTTGAATTGCACAATCATAAATGCATATATAAAAAAGCTTTTGCTATTGTCATTGTTATTGATATTAACTATCTAGGATTATGTGATCTGTAAATTGCTGAATATAACTTTACAATACAAACATACAAAAGTATGTTATCTCTTGCATTATTTCTTCTTTACATTGTCCATAATGTTATCCATCATCTATGAAAAGAGGGACTAAAGTAAAGGAAAACTGAAAAAGTCATATGGGGGAGTGAAAAAAATCACCCTCAATAAAATCTGGACAGTTGATGATGATAAAGTAAAATTATTGTCTGATGCATTAATGGCTGTCTGGTATATTTTCATCATGAACAGTGAATCACATGACTTTTAGCAGAAAAACAATCAGCTTTAGAAATATAAAAATGACATGAGACACATTTTTACTATAGTATCTGACTGATTTGTTTTCAAGGAAGGACAAGTTTGTGGACTATAGTGAAAACTAATTCTTTTCATCAAAAATTATTTTCAGATAATGGGAGTATAGAAAAGTTTACTCATATGTCTTAGTTAACTTTTTATTAAAATAATTATAATTAATAAAATTGTTATTAGAATTGACAACTGTTAAAGAACAAAATAAATCCCAAGAAAATGCCAAATTTTCAGAACAAAATTTTTTTTTAAATAAAGAGAGAGGGACAGTGAGAGAGAGAGAGAAACAATTTATTTAAAGTTTTTCATGTGGCTTTTGTTGATCTGACACTTAGTTGCGTACGTGGTGCTGGGGTTCCAACTCCCATACTAGTGCTTGCCAGGCAAGCGCCACAACCTCAAGCCACTACTCCAGTTCAGAACAAAATATTTTTAGAAGAGTATAAATGTCATGTGACATGTGAGAGAAGAAGTTACAGTTTTGTCCTGGAAAGGTCCAAGGAAATAATGGATACAAGCTTTTACTACATCCAAATTTCAGTACAAAGAAATTGAAAGCTATGTAAGAATCATGGGCATTTTAAACACCAACTAGCGTTATTATTTGCATGTCATCTCCAGGGCAAGTATTGAAAGTTTCAAGGTAAATTATATGAAAATTAATGACATTTGTTAAAATGTTGGTGCTTAATGTGAGATTTAGGCTGATGTTTAATGTCATATTAAGTCCATTTCATGATAAAGCTTTCTAAATACTTGAAAATTGTGGTATAGAATAGATATTTGGGCATCATGCTAGGTGATTAGGTTGCTAGCCCCAAACTTCCTTGTATTGTGACATTAGGTATATACATTAACCTCTCTGCATTTTCATTATGTGTAAGACTAGGATAATAATAATAGTGCCTCTCCTATGAAAGATATAAAATAAAACTAAGATCCTTAGCATCCTAAAGTTTTCTAAGCCGCTCATGTCTACTGGCTTACTTCTTAACATGACACTAAATCTATCAAAAGATTCATGGTTTAGGAATGAGCAAGTGCAAGGAATTACCTACCAACCACAAGTTTTGTTCTCTTCTTTAAATTGAAATTATTCCTGTCTTGTTACAGGTGCAATATATTTGTCAGATATGATGGCCAACATGAAGGCAGAAAACAGCATAGTGTTCTAGTTAAGACCATAACTTTGTAATCAGACTGATATGAGTTCAAATTAAACTTCATTTTTCTTTAACCTGTGAAGTGTAAATAAAAATCGTGTCTACTATATAAAGTTTAACAACCTGGATTAAATTAGATTCTGTATTAAAATATTAAAAGCAGGGTATAATATATAAGAAAAATGTTATTCCTAAATATTTTTGAAAGGGACACATGAAGTCATCCAAATAATACCACCAACACCCTTGCCAATAGCTGCCACAATTGTTTGTTTGTTTGTTTTTTAACTAAGTAGCTTCTTAATTGATTTTAATAATCTCCTACCTTCTAACAAAACTTTCTCCCATCAAAATGATGGTTTTCATAGAAAATGGCATACTGAAAATATTTTTCATTTTTAAGAGCTTTACAAGATTGGTTTTTTACAATCCATAAACACAATAACATAGCAGTACATTTATATTTTGGAAACATTTACACTATAAAAGTTTCATTTATATCAAAATTATTAACTATGGGTGATCCTGTAAAAACACAATATATCTAATTCTATTTTATTATTACTTGGAAATGTAATTTGAATTTCTTTGACACATTATTTTTAGTTTTTTATATATTTGATCAATGCATTATAGTTTTACATAATGTTGGGATTAGTTGTCACATATTCCTAGGTGCACACAATTCAGCAATACAATTTGTTCAATATCCCACCACATCCCTCTACCTTCCTCCTCCCATCCCCTGATCCCTTGCCTTTCTTCTGGGTCCTATATTGTTCCTAAAAAACCCAAATACAGTGACATAATTATTATACATATGAAAAACATTTTTATATCCAGAATTCTTCTCAGCAACATACACAATCACTTTAAATTATTTTATACTTATGTGGGAGTCACAGCAAGCAAGACTGCCTTCCCTCCACAATAAATTATTTTTACCTGGTTTGTATCTTAAAATGACTCTTACTGGGCTTGAGCAGTGGCTCAGTGGTAGAGCACTTGCCTGGCATGTGCGAGGACTCAGGTTCAAACCCCAGTAGCACATTCACAACTAAGTGTTGGAAAACCAAAAACAAAATTAAAAAGATGAAAAAATAAATAACATTGACTGTCTCTCTCTCTCGCTCGCTCTCTCTCCCTCTCTCCCCCTTTTTCCCCCCACCCTCACTCACTCATTTGTACTCTCATCCAGTCTCTCTCCTTAAAAAAAATGTCTCTTACTTTCTGTTCCTTACATTCATATTTTTCTGCATATGTAATACTCTTGTAGATTTTTATTCAACCTTTTCAACTCATGCTTTCAGTAAGGATGACCTTTAAAATACATAAGTTTCCATAATAGGAAGCACAGTCTTAATAGAGAACTATTTCTACATGAACTAAAACTACCAAAGGACATTTAGGTCATGGTATTTCATTTGTGTAGTGCATTTTCAAATGCAAGGAAGTAGAAGTATGAGTTAATTAAATATATTTTCTTATGTTATGCTCACACAAAAAATTAAACTAACTAACATAATTGTTCTCAAATTCTAGTAACCTAATTATACCTCTAGCAGTTGCACACCTTTGCACAATGCTATAAATTTGCAATATACATTATTTAATTCAGCCATTATTTAATTTAATTTAATTAAATAATTCATACATTATTTAATACCAGCCATGTTTAAAATATAACTATTAAAATGAACACAAAGTTAGTGATGAAACAAAGAAATAACAACCACCATACATTGTCTTTAAACATATATAGGAGGCTTGGATCATTAATTTTGGTTGTGGGATTTAATATATTACGAACTTTTAAATATCAACTGCTATAATTTTAACAAAGTGAAAAATATATGACAACCACCTCAGCTCCGATTAGTATATATAATGGCTCTATTTAAAAGTCAAGTTTAATATCAGGTTTGTATTTCACTTTGCATATTAACCCTGAAGGCACTAACTCCAAAATTTTATGAATACCATTAATTTAATCATTTATTTTTTTGAACTTATAATATATATAATATGTATAATGATAGTTGATGTGTCACTGTTTCTTTATTTTTGTTGATAGTGGGGATTGAATTCGGGGGCACATCACCACCAACTTTCGTAACTAGTTGTCTATTTATTTTTTGTGAAGCAGGATCACTTTCAAATTGTTAAGGGTCTTGTTACAATGCTAAAGCTGGCCTTGGACTTATGTTTTGATCTTTCTGCCTCTGCCTCCCAAGTCTCTGGTATTACAGGAATGTGTCACCATGCCAGGATTGGCTATTTCTCACATGATGTTCTAGGCCCACTTGTAGGGCCTCTACTATGTAGCTGTCAAAGGATTTCAGCTCACTCCAGCCTGTGATATGAACATGTAAAGATGTCTTGTAAGGTCTTTGAGATGATGAGGATATTGAAGGTGGCACTAACTTTGAACAGGTATGGCTGGAAGTGGCCTGTTTCACATTTGATCATGGTTCATTGGCCAAAGCTGTACACATTGCCCCAACCTAACAGCAAGAAAGTCTGAGAAAGGTTATAATATGATGAAAACTGTTTTTGTTGCTTTAAAGAGTTTACTAGAAATTAATAAATCTCATAGAAATATTCAAAGAGCAATAAAAATACTTGTATCTTCTGAAATAATGTTTTAGCAACATAATTAAATTTTCTGGTGACTTTTATGTTTTATAAAAAATAATAAAGGAGCCATGACTAACTAGAAGGGGATTATTGATTGTGACTTAATTCAAAATGAATTTTGATAATGACTCAATTCAGTTGCCTGGAGTTTGGCAACCAACTAAATATGATGATTATGGGGAGAAACAAGAGAGGCCTTGATGTCACTTTCATACACATTTGTCAATATCAATTAACATGTTCCAAAAAATGGAAATATAATAAGTCAGAGATGAGTGACATAGAAAGGTAAATCAATACGGTATTAACTTATAGTAAGGCGATAGATTCACTAACAGATGTATAAAGCTTCAAGACTGAAAGAAAAACTCCATTTGAATAAGATGGACAATAATAAATTTTTTATTTACAATAAAATTAACTTTAGATAAGCAAGTGGAACAAGGCAATCTAGACAAAGGGAACAGGATGGTTATGTTTGAAAGACAATCCCCTTGGCAGAAGACTGCGGGTGAATTGGAAAGGAGAGAACTAGATAAGCAGCCTTGTTCCATGGGTTCCATGAGATATAGTGAGGATGCTACAGTAGAATGGAGAAGACCCAAAGTGGTGTTTAGGAGGTAGCCTTAGTGAGTCTTGGAGACTGAAACCTTGATCTGTTGGAAGAGGGAGTAGTCTATGATTACTTCTTGTTTTCTGAATTTAATGTTCATGTCAAAGGAAATTCCCAGCAAATCATGATGAGTTTTAATTTCTCGGATGAACTCACCAATCCCTGCCAAAAAAGTTTTCAGACCTGCTTCCCATACACCTTGTCTAAGAATTTCCTGTCACACCCTCCACATATGAGATTTGACTAGATTAATTTGGTTTATGTTTTCCATACTGTTTAACTCACTTTAACTCTTCTGATACAATCTTATAATAAGAAGCTGAGGTCCTGTTCAGAAAATCATTGCCTATACCAATGTCTTGATACTTTTTCACCATTTTTATATAGTAGTTTCAGAATTTCAGGTCTCAATCTAGGTGCCCATCAACAGATGAATAGATAAATGAAGTTTTTCTCTGTTTCATCTGATGTTGCCTTTGGGTTTGTCATGTATTGCCTTTACAATGATAAAGTAAGATTACTATATTCCTAATTTCTTCACTGTTTTTAACATGAATGGGTGCTAGATTTTGTCAAGGACTTTTTCTGCATCTGTTGAGATGATCATATGCTTCTTGTCCTTAATTCTATTTATGCAGTGACTAATATTTATTGATTGTGTTCAATATTGGACCAACCTTCCATCCTGGGGATGAAACCCATTTGATCATGGTATGCAATTTTCTTAGTGTATTTTTGAATCCAATTTGCTTATATTGTATTATGGATTTTTGCATCTGTATTCATCAGATATTGTTCTGTAGTTTTCTTTCCTTGATGTGTCTTTGGTTTTGATATCAGGGTAATGATAGCCTTATAGTATGAATTTGGGGATATTCCCTCTATTCTATTTCATGAAATAACTTGGAGAAGATTGACATTTGCATTTCTATCAAGGTCTGTTACAATATGGTTGAGAATCCACCTGGTCCTGAGCTTTTCTTCTTTGGTATGTCTTTAATTGCTGTACTAATCTCATTGCTTGATATTGGTCTCTTTAGGTTTTCTGTATTTTCTTGTTTCCATTTGTGTAGATCATATTTGTGTGTCTAGAAATTTGTTGTTATCTTTTGGATTTTCCAGTTTGTTGGAGTATAGATTTTTAAATATTTCCTAATATTCTTCTGGATTTAATTACCAATGGTGGTATCTTCATTTTCATGTCATATTTCATGAATTAGTGTATACTTTCTCTTTTAGTTAATTTGGCCAAAGGTTATCAATCTTGTCTATATGTTTAAAAAACATATAGACATTAGAGAGAAATCTAAGTATATAGAATCAACTTTTTGTACCATCGATTCTTTGTATTCTTTGTATTGGTTTTTTATTCTCAATTAAAAAATTTTTGGCTATGACCTTAATAATTTTCTGTCTTCTACTGATTTTAGAATAAGTTTATTCTTGCCTTTCTAAAGCCTTGAGGTATAGCATTAGATTGTTTATTTGGGATCATGCTGCTTTTTCTTCTTCTTTTTTAAATATAGGCACTCAATGCTCTAAACTTTTCTTTTAGAAGTGCCTTCATACTGTCTCAGAGATTTTGATATTGTATATCTTTTCTCATTTATTTCAAAAATATTTTTTATTTCTCCCCTGATTTCTTCTGTGACCCATTCCTCACTCAAAAGCATATTATTTAATCCCCACATATTAAAATCATTGCTTTTATATCTTGTTAATTATTTCTACTTTCATTTCTTTGTGATCTGAAAGGATGCAAGGGGCTATTTCTACTTTTATATCTATCAAGACACCTCATTTCCTAAAATGTGCTCAATTTTAGAGAAAATTCCTTGTGCAGCTGAGAAGCAAATGAATTTGGTTGTTGATAGATGAAATAGTCTATAGAAGTCTGTTAGGTCTGCTAGTTTAAAACTGAATTTTTAGGTATGAAGAGCCTTTATACTAAATTTATGTATGGATGACATATCTATTGATGAAGGATATAGATTGAAATCGCACAGTATTAATCTATTGGGGTTGATTTAAGTATTTATTTTAAGTCAGGGTTATTTTATGTATATAGGTACAATACTGCTTGAGGCATAAGTATTTACAATCATTATATCTTTTGTTGGATGATTCCCTTAAACAGTAGAACTTCCTTGTCTCTTCTGATTAATTTGGGCTTGATGTCTACTTCATCAGATATGAGAGTATCTACTCCTGCTTGTTTTCAGTCTCCATTTGATGGTGTATATTTTTCCATCATTTCACATTCAGTCTGTAGATATCTTGGCCCCTCAAAGGTGAGCCTCTTGCAAACGATATGTTTGGACTTATTTTTTAATCCACTCTTTCAATCTATGTCTTCTGATTATAGAATTTTATATTCAGTGTTATCATAGATGATTTTTACTTCCTGCCATATTAATTCATTTCTAATATTTAGTACAGACTTGATTCTCCTTTAACTGATTATTCTTCAAATTAGATTCATCCATTCACTGGCTTGATGTTTATTTATTTCTTTTCATTTCTTTAATATCTAATATTTCATTAAGTATTTGTTGTAGTGATGACTTAGTGGTTATTAATTATTTTAGCTTCTGCTTATCATAAAAGATTTTTATGCCATCTTTAATTCTAAAGGATAGCTTTGCTAGACATAGTAATGTTGGTTAGCATCTCTTATCTTTTGCAGCTTGGTATATATTATTCCATGCCTTCCTGGACTTTAGAGTCTTTGCTGAATATCCACAAAATGTATAACTGGTTTACCTCTAAATGTGACGTGCCATTTTCCTTTTGCAATTTTTAAAATTCTGTCCTTGTCCTCCATGCTAGTCATTTTAATAAAATTTGTCTTGGAGAGGGTCTTTTTGATCTTGTCTGTCTTGGGTTGTAAATGCTTCCTGTATTTAGATTTCTATCTCATTCCTAAGATTTGGAAGATATTCATTTCTTTAGTTTGTATCATAGTGGCTTTTATTCCAATGATTCTTAGATTTGGTCTCACTTTTTTATTTAGACTTCTTGAATTTTCTGATCATGGTCTCTTTACATCTTTTATTTATTATTAACTTGATTTTCAAAATTATAGCTATGTTTTTGAAGCCTGAAAATTGGTCATCTTTGTGGTCTAACCTATTTATTATGATTTCAGTTAAATTTTTATTTGATTTATTTATTCTTTTAGTTCCAGGATTTCTGTTTCATTTTTTTAGAATCTGCCATATCTTTATTGAAATCTTCTTTCTCTTCCTATATTTTCTTTCTGAGTTCTTTTTATGTATTTATTTTAGCTATGAACTTTCTAAATTCTTTATGTGACATTTCCACCACTGTGGTATCAATTGAATCAGTTGTGGGAGTGTTGTGGCTGTTTGGGGTGAATTGTTCCCTTGATTTTTCACATTGTTTGTATTTCAGCCCATCTGCTAGAATGATTATCTTTTCTACTTTGATAAAGGAAATATATAGTGAGCTTCTTTCTCTTAAGTGCCTCAGGCTGGGCAAATATACAGTATACACTCAATGCATACCCTCTGTATTAGCACTGTTTTGAGAGAAGATACTAAAACCTATTAACTGTAATCACTTCATAGCAAAGCCATATACTTTTTTCTCCTTAAGGAGAAAAAAAGAATTGAAAATATTCTATACAATTCCACTAATCCAAGTGTAAAACTATGGCAATACTCTTTAATAGGTTGAGAAATCAGTTAAAGATAGTAAAACAATTCTTAAACTACACAGAGGTTTAAAAGGAGGCAAAGAGACAAAATGGGCAAAGGAAATTATATAGAAAAGAAAAATAATACAAACTAAGATAAAAAGAAACTGGTGGTGATGGGGCAAGTGTATTGGAAGAAGTAGCAAGTAATGCAAGAAGGGAAAAAAGACTAAAAGAAGAAAGTCTAAACCTGTGCTAGGAAAAGAAAGATTGAAATATTGATTCCAATTAATGTTTTAAAACAGAAGAAATACAATCAATTGGTTTGAGAGCTGAAATATTGAATAGTAAGGGAACATATATTGATTCAACAAATAAAGTAATGTCTATAAGATTAAAGATGATATTAGAGATATTTATAACCCTTGCTGAATTATTTGAGGTGGGGATATTTCTTATTGATTCTTCCTGATTTGGATTTCATCAGGATTTGGGACTTTTACAAGATGCCCACCACTCTTTAGCTTTACCTTTAAGTGTCTCTGAATATGGAGACAGTGATCACAATAGTTCATCTCTAATGCAATTCTATGAGTATGAGGCCCCCTCTGATCTTTGATTAGTCTAGGTACTTACAAGCTTTTTGATGGATCAGAGGAAATTATCTGTGACTTGGAAGCTTTCTAGGTAGCGGTACATTCATGTGTTTCCTGCTGAAGAACAGCTCTATGCATCTAGTGCTATCAAATCCACTATGAGTTATTGCACGCATTTTTCACAGTGTGCAGGGTATCATAGTACTGTAGAAGTACTGTAGTCTGGTTGATGTGGCAGTGTGTGACCAGGTCAAGGTGTAGGGCTGCTGCCCGCTCTGGAGTATACCCATCTCAGGTTGATGGGTTAATATCTGGGCACACTGTGCAGTGACTGGTGTCTGTGGGACACTCCTCTGTAAAGGTCTTTGTGGGGTACACTATATTGTCTATGCATGCAGTTCTGTGATGTTTGCTTGTGGTTATCCTCAGGAAATGCCATCTCTGTGTCCCTGCATCTCTCTGATCAGCTTTTCTTTCACTACTTTGTCTCTGGGCTGTGGAAGAGTTGAGAGATGCTACCTAGATAAGCTTCATTATGGTGAGCACTCCCATGAAGATATTTTTAAGAAAAGTTTCAGTGAAATGATTAGGAAATAGAAAATAAAAGAGTAGTAAAAAAATCACCTAAAAGCTGATGCCCTAATTCTATAGCATAATGCTGAAGTGTTTCATAAAGTTATTATTATTCCATCTCTTGGTCTGTCTCTTTTCAATTTATGTGTATGAAATAATGAATTACTTATAATTCTCTACACACAACAAACTATGATATAACCTCTGTCTTTATTAATGTTGTGCCCTTCAACAAGATATCCTTCCACTGCTTCTTGGCTTGCTGGCTAACTTTGATTTATTATTTATAATCCAGTTCATTGAACACCACTTTTAGGAATTCTTCCATGAACCCACCAGACTGGATGTACTTTAGAGCACAAATTCATGCTGTTTATTTCTTTATGTTTTACTTACCACAATGTTTTTGTAAGGATCTATTGGTGAACTGTGTTTCCTCTATCTCTCCTGGACCATGAGTTCCTTGAAGAAAGGGATACATTTTCATTTATCCTTGCTTTACCAGTTCCTATTGCAATGAATTGTAATGTTAATGGATGAACGAATGAACAATGAATGAATGAATGACCCTAGAGTCGGGTTGTTAAAAATGCTCATTTATATATCCTGTCATTATTATAGGCCACATTGGGAAAGAAATGAATATTAGAAGTTATTGTAAGACTACAGAAGGAAAAAGAGAAGTCACAAAACTAATGCTAAATTAGTTAAATGAATAGACATCAGAAATGAGCTATAAGTCAAGAAGCTTTGGGGGGAAGTCATATATTAGAATTTAACTTTGTAGTGTGTGAAGTTTCAGGTAATTATCAACTACTGAGGTGGCCATAAATAAGATATAATGAAGTGTAGTCTAGGAGAGGATTAATGGATTGGATGTCTGTAAAGAACAATGTAATTATGGTGTTGAAAGGAGAATTCTTCACGATGTTCAAACTAATGACAGAAGTGGGGTGGAAAAGAGTAAGAACTCTGGCTACTGCTCTGTAACTATAAGGCAGAATACAGACAAAGAAAATTATTTGGGGACTATTTTGTTAGCCCATATGAGAAAGTCACATATATTTGAACTGAAGTGATAAAGAAGAGATTCAATATTTCTAGCCTTGAACCACTTAGATATCAAAGTCTATTTTCTTGGCAGAATAAAGGAACACAGGTGCCCTATTATGTGCCACTTGTGCCACTAGTACAGGTGATTAGTGTTGTGGTTTGAATCTAGCCCTGAATTTCTGTACTGAAACCTAATTGCCAGTGTGATAATAGTAAGAGGTACAACCATTAGAATGTTACTAAATCATGAGAGAAGAGCTCTCATGGGTGGGATTAGGGCCTTCATCAAAAAAATGTGGGGGATTAGGTTCATTACTTTCTATCCTTTAAGCCATGTGAGGGCAAAGAGTTCATCTCCTCTGGAAGAAGCAGCAGTAAGATACCATTTTGGAAGCACAGCAGCTCTCGCCAGACTTCAAACTGTTGCTGCCTTGATCTTAGACTTCCCAACTTGAGAACTGTGAAAAGTCGTTGTTATCTATAAATTACCCAGCCTACTTTGTTCTGTTATTGTAATATGGTAACAGCTTCTTACTAGACAAGGTAAATGACATTTTTAGGTTATGTTCATCAGCTTTCCATCACTTATAACAAAACCTGAGATAATCGACTTCTAATGAAAAAGAGCTCATATTTGCTCACAGTATTGGAGGTTCAAGTCCATGCTTCGTTGGCCCTGTTGCTTTGAGCCTGTGGGAGGCAAAACATCATGGCAACTATACATGGTGGATCAAAAACACTCACCTCATTAGAAGCAAAGACAGAAAGAAAAGACACTGCAATTCCAAAATCTTCTCTGATGGCATGCCCCAAGTGACCTAATACCTCCCATTAGACACCCCTCTCTCAAAGGTTCCACCACCTCCCAATAGTGCCATCTTGGAAATCATGCCTTTAATACATTGTCTTTTTACGGACATTTAACATCCAAATGATAGCATAGTTCCCTCACAGTTACCATCTACCCTCCTCTTATTTATTTTATACCTCCTCGAGAACTATCTTCCATTTCTCCCTGTTTATTGCCTCAAGAAATATTTTCAAATGGTTAGAGGTCTACTTAGGTCATGCATAGATGCCACCTGGATTTGCATCACTATTAAGTTTACCATAAACAATAAGGGACTGCATTGATGTCCCTCTTCTCCTTCAGTAGGGACAATTCACAGGGTCCCCAGTTGGAACATACTTAATTGTAAGCTGAGAATGTAGAGCAGGGTTTCTATTTTGCCTAAGGGAGCATTCTATAATCAATAATCTCAGAATGATAAAAGTGTTTCATTTGATATATTTGGAATCAATTCCACATCTATCATTTGTGGAAGAAAAAAATTGTTCAAAAAGATACCAAATGGTTTATTAAAGATTAGTGGCAGATTTCAGGGCCAAACTGAGGTTCTTTTCATTATAGTGAGCAGACATGCTAATGTTTTGAAAATAGCAAATTCATTGATTGAATTCTTCTTTTAAAATACAGGAAATTATAATGGTATGAAACACAGTTTGCATATGTTTTATTATTTGATTCAACATCATAATTTTCTCCTTCATTTTTGATAAGAAATTATAATCAAATATATATTTCTGAATGTATATGCTTCATTCCTATAGAAATATGGTAGTTGGTAAGAGATTCCAACACCAAATATCTTACAAATTATAAGAAATTATAATTTACAAATTATAAGAAAACAGAAGACAGGAAAGGAAAAGATGAGGCATTAGTCATTTGAGGGAGAGGTATTGTGAAGTATCTGCTAATGCAGTAATTTGGAAGGCTCTTGAAAATGTGGAAGATATATATTTTTAAACCTGCACATGAAGAATTTACTAGAAGACAGCAAATTAAAGATACATTCATGTTAATTTTTATAAAGTATGGTTAAACTTAATGAGATTTGATGTCAAAAATTTCTAAGCACTTCGTTGTACTTTAGCTATATTTAAATAGAAATTTTTAGTGATCAGCCAAGCACAATGGCACATTCCTGGAATCTCAGTCACTCTGGAGGCTAAGGCACGAGGTTTGCAAACTCAAGATCAGCCTGGGAAACTTAGCAGGAACCTATCTCAAATCTAAAAACAAAATGAAAAAAAAAAATTAAAAGGGTACAGTTGTTTCTCAGTGGTAAAGCAACCCTGCGTTCAATTCCTAGTACAAATTTTTATTTTCACTGTAATATGTAAATGTTAGGTGCTCAGGAACTATATGAGTAAGTACCTATATTCATTCTCCAAAGGAAAGAACAAAATAATTACATATTGTATTTTAATTTATCTGTAATCCAATTGTTCACTAATTACATAAATAGTTTTAATTTCATTTGGATGCAAATATTTAAGAAAAATGTGATTTTTTCAAATTATGCAATAGGAGTAGCAGGATTGCACCCATAGAAACAAAATTTTCCACAGGGCTATTAACTCCAGGCAAATAAAGAGGATGCTTTTTTACTGTTGGGTACTACACTACAGTCCAATCCATGTCTATCTCTAAGAAATCAGGGTTCCCAAAGAACACTCTGGCCAACTCTCAGAACCTTAAAAGCCATAGAACCTTTATAAAAAACTGTCAAGGCAAAAAAATGTGGTATTCCCTCCAAAACAGTGATAAAACTCTCAAATAAGGTGAAAATTCCTTTACTGCTTACATTTTTTTACCTAGAAAAATCTGGAATATCAGTTTTTTAAATCCAAATTAGGAGAAAGGTTCTAGTCTACAGGACAAACTTGGGACTTTAAGAATTAAGGTTCTGAGATGAACAATAATAACTTCAGTAAAGTAATTTCTTGCCCCAAATCACACACTACTATTTCTGAAACAGTGGAACAGAATTTTCTATCTCATTACATGGCTTAACTCCTGTCCTCTGAGATAAGCCTCAACCCAGAACATGTTCACTGAAACCTCAACCTCAAGAATTAACAGGCAAAATTGGCTTAACTCAGATACTTTTTCAATGCAGTTTTATAGGCTTTGTATAGGGAGAGCTAAACAAAGAATAATGAATTCTTTTGAGGTTTGGGCAAGTTAGGTAATAGATATGTTTTCAAATGGCTCTACTACAACATAGAATAAACAGCATGCCAAATCTTAAAGGGTGGGTCCAGGGAAATTTAGGAAGTGGCAGCACTGTTGAAAGCACAGCTGTTCTTACTAACCTTTGATGACATCTCATGTTTATGTTTTCACAGCCTGATTACTACAGTCCTTAGTTCTTGCCTACAGTAGAACAACAGTGCCCTGAATAAAACAGATTATTCCTACGTAGAGACATTCTTTAAAATGTTAGGTCTGAGGAGCTTAACAAAGGTATATTTCAAACCAGTTGAAACTCTTTATGGAGCCTGATCCTTCATATAAATACTTAAGGGAAATGGAGAAATTTGAAGGACCATATGCCAGCTATGAGAAGCCACATAAGACATAAGATACCTCATATTGATTTGCTTTGATTTTCTCCTGCAGGTCACAAGTGCATCATCATATAATCACCCAGTTTCCTGGAATAGAGAATAATCTTACTACATAATAATTTTATTCAGTAGTTAGTAGTTTCAGCTCCTAGATCTAAAACTTCTGTGGCTTATCATTTTTCTTAAACCTGCAGTCACTTTCAGTTTGAAGAATCATTACTTTCTACAAGGGAACATAGACAATATTAAATAATAGCCTTCTTCATTCTTCCTCTGTATTTGCATAAACCATTTTACCCTTACATCCTTTCAAATTAGACTTGCCAGGTTTTAAACAGTTATTAAAATAAATCATTTAAACACAGCTAATAGCAATTCAATCCTATTTCTTGAGAATCACAAATTAATAGCTGTTCTTCCTAACAATAAAAATAAATTTCTTCCCACATAGTTTGTTTTCTTTTGTTATTTTACATGTAACTAGCAACTTGTTTTCCATAAAGCTGATGAATTGCATTATTGTTGTGCAAACTATGTCCTCAACTGTTTTTTCTTTCAGTTCTAAAACCTTTCTATGAACCTCTATACAGCACAAGCCCACACAGATATATTCCCACAGGAGTTGGGAAAGTATGTTGCTCCTGTTGATAGTGATTTTTCACTACAACCTCTTTATGTTTGTTTTGTTTAGGTTTCAGAGTCTTTTTAGGAAATATTTGCTGAATCTCCTTGGTTTTAATTTCTCAGTAAATATTCAAGTTTTATTCTAATCCGTTATTTTTTCCGTACAAAGACTTCCTAACTTTTCTTCATCTCTTTATGTTCTGTGTAGAGATTATGCCCCCTGTCTTTCATCCTCACTTAAACTTTTCCTTTGGCTTCCCTGAAAGTTATGTATCAGGTTCTTTGTGATATTGATTTGAGTTTTGTCTCAGGCATTGTTCCTAATTTTAATTTAAATCTTGCAATTTGTGCTCTTATGCTTGAATATGCTTTGATATTCAGAAAATGGGTTTGCTCACTCTCATTGGGCTCTTTCTGTTTAGAAGCAGAAATTGCTTCAACATAGCAGAAAGGCATTTGAGAATCATTTGCCTCTTTTGCTTTTTTAATCTAATATTTTATATTGTTTTGTCATTAACCCAAATAATTTAGCATTCAACATCTACTTTACTGTGCATGTACTAAATTTAAATTAACTTAGTTTGAGTTTATAATTTTCAATTATACAACTTTAGTCAATAAGCCTAACCTGGTGAGCTGCACTTCCAACCATACTAAAACGGGTGTCTTAAGAGTACCTATGACGTAAAATTAGGAGTATTTATTGGTATTATGATTTAGAAGCACTTGGAAAAGTTCCTGGCATCTAGCATCTAGCAGAGCTATGAATACTTCAACATTATTAAGCTTTCCATGACAAATTCGTGAAAAAGAAGAGATATGTAAATATATACCGTACTGATATTGGTGCCAAAAATAATATAGTTTATTATTCACTTATGTGGGACAAAATTTTGGGCCTCTGAAGGTATGTTACACATTCTAATTAGTTTGGGGAACTTTAGACAAAACAAATTTTAACAAAATTCTTGGCTGCATACTTTCTTAGAGACCATACTTGCTAATGGGCAAAAGATGATGAATTTGTCAAATACATTTGCTTATAATAAAGGGAAATTCAGGGTTCAGCTACACAAACTGTGGGTTCATTTGGTGAATTTGAAGAAGTCAGTATATTTCTTACCAATGTATTTTATTATATATTTCAAAAAATCAATAACTTCTATGTAGAGAAATTGATGTCAAGAAATGTAGGAAACTTATATTTAATTTGTTTTAATGTTTTTGGTTTCAGAGAAAAACAACTAGAAAATACTGAAAGAAAGTGTTTCTATTGCAATAATTTTTACATTATGTAATTTATGATGTAGTGTTCTTCCAATACTGTCGTATGTATAATGTTATATTATCAGAAGTGACATAAATATTATGAAGATTACTGGAGAAGTTATATTATCCCCAAGTATTTTTGATGATATCTAAGTCATATAAGGATATTGGTAAAATAAGTAGCTTATTTTATTTTACACATGCTTTTTCTAAAGAGTAGATATCAATACTTTAGAAGAAAATATGACTCAGTGTAATTACATCTCTGAAAACAGACTAATAAAATTTGTACATAAATACCTGAGAATATGCCAGAGATTATATGAAGACAAAACTATAAATGATTAAAAATAAAGTTTAAAATTGTCTCTATAATTATGCAGTATAGTGGTAAAATCAATTGGAAAATTTATCTAGTGTTGTATTATATGTACATTTAAGAATATGGTTTATATTATACTTTGAAAAACATTTTCCTTATCTTCATATTGTAACAATATGTTCACTCTCTCTTTTTTTTTAAGGAGTTCAGTTGTTATATAATCATGAATGCATATGATAACAATATGATATGCATTTGATCCTAATCCAGAATCACCCACACATTGCCCACAAACTAGTCTCTTGCTCAATTTCCTCTTTTCAGAAGTTTCTGCTTAGCTCTCTGGCCCACTTATTGATTGGATTATTTGTGTTTTTGATATTAAATTTTATGAGTTATTTGTAAATTTTGGATCTTAGTCCCCTGTCACAGGAATCATAGGCTGATTATCTCTCAATCTGGTTCTTTCTTGATGGTTTTGACCAATTCCTTTAATTCTTTCACTTTGGGAGTCTTGTTGAAAAAGACATTGCCAACTCTATAATGCTGGAGTGTTGCTCCTAAATTTTCTTCTCGCAGATGTATGGTAGCTGTTTTAATTCCTAGTTCCTTGATTCATTTCAATTTGATTTTTGTGCAAGGTGAGAGATAAGGATCTCATTTCAACTTCCTGCACATGGCTGTTCAGTTTGTCTACCACCATTGTTTAATAGACTGCATTCCTTCATATTATATTGTGACCCACTTCAAAAAATATCAGATATTTGAAGACTTGTCAGTGTGTCTCAAAGGCTTGTATTCTATTGCATTGGTCTTTATTCCTTTTTTTGATACCAGTACCATGATGTTTTTGTAACTATAACTCTTTAGTACAATTTAGATCTGCTATTATAAAACCACCTGTTTCATCTTTCTTACTTAGTAATGTTTCAGCTATTCTTGGTTTCTTGTTGTACCAAATGAGTTTGAGAATTGCTTTTTCTATATCTGTAAAGAATGACATTGAAATATTGATGGTGATTGCATTGAATCTGTATAGCACTTTCCCCAATTTGCCGTTTTGATTGTATTAATTCTACATAACCAAGAGCATAGACTGTCTTTCCGTCTTCTCAGTTCTTCTTCAATTTGTTTCTTCGGTGTTCAATAATTTTCCTTGTAGAGGTCTTTTATTTCTCTTGTTAGATCAGTTCCCAAGTATTTTATTCTCTTTGAGGATATTGTGAATGGAACTGACTTCCTGATTTCTTCTTCTGCCCTACTGTTGTTAGCATATAGGAAAGATATTGATTTATGGGTGTCGATCATTAGCCTGCCACTTTGCTAAATCTCTTTATAAGCTTAAGCATTTTTCTTGTGGAGTTTTATGGATCTTTCAGATACAGGATCATGTAATTAACAAAAAGAAATGTTTGATTTCCTCTCTTCCTATTCCCTTTGACTTCCTTTATTTGCCTGGTTGCTCCAGCTAGGATATTAAGGACTCTATTGAATAAAAGTGGTGAGAGTAGGCAGCCTTGTCTTATATCCAAGTTTAGTAGAAATGCTTTTAGCTTTTCTCCATTTGTTATTTTACTACCTGGGTTTGTCATATATGTCCTTTTATAGTTAAGTTGCTTTGATCTCTATCTTATCCAGAGTTTTGAGCAAAAATATTTGTTGGATTTTATCAAATACTTTTTCTGCATCTATTAAGATGATCATATGATTTTTGTCCTTATTTCTATTTTGAATCACATTTATTGATTTGTGTGTATTGAAACAGCCTTGCATCCCTGGAATAAAACCCACTTGATCCTGATGAATTATCTTCTTGATGTGTTTTTTAATGTGGTTTGCTAGATCTTTATTAAGGATTTTTGCATTGATATTCACCAGGGATATTAATCTGCAGTTTTCTTTTCTTTCTTTTTTTTTGATATATCTTTGTTGGGTTTGAGTATAAGAGTTATGGTTGCCTCATAAATTTGGGAGAGCTCCCTCCTTTTCAATTTCTTGGAATAGTTTGATTAGGAAATGAATTACCTCCTCTTCATAGGTGTGGTAAATTTCAGCAAGGAATCCAACAGATCCTGGGCTTTTCTTCATTGGAAGGCTTTTAATAGCTATATTGATTTTGGTGACAGTTAGTGGGTTCTTTATGCTTTCAATATCATCTTGTGCTTACATGGGGATGTTGTGTGTGTCTAGAAATTTGCCCATGATTTCAAGATTATCTAATTTAGAAGAGCATGGTTTCTCAAAATATGTTCTGATGATCCATTGGATTTCCATAGGGTCAGTGGTGATCACTCCCTTTCTGTTGGTGATTTTTGTTCATTTGCTTAATTTCCTTCCTTTTTTAGAGATTGGCTAGGGGTTGGTGAAATTTAATTAGGTTTTTGAAGAACCAGTTTTTCGCTATGTTGATTATTTTTATTATTTTTTTGTTCTCAATTTCACTGGCTTCAATTCTGATCTTGATTATTTCCTGCCTTTTGCAGGATTTGGGATTAGATCATTCTTTGATTTGTAGGGATTTCAGTGGAGCATCAGCTTATTTATTTGGGATCTCTTCCCATTTTAAATGTAAGCACGTAGTGCTATAAATTTTCCCATTAAGAATGTTTTCCAGGGGATTTAGAATCAGCACATTATAGTGACACAGCAATATCTATGTTCATAGCAGCTCAATTCACTATTGCTAGACTATGGGAACAACCCAGATGTCCCTCACTGGATGAATGGATCCAAAAACTGTGGTACATTTATACCATGGAATTTTACACAGCAATTAGAAACAATGATATTTCAGCCTTTGAAGGTAAATGGATGGCTATGGAAGAAATTATGCTAAGTAAAATCAGCTTAACCCAGAGAACTAATGGTCGATTGTCTCCACTCATCTGTGGAGGTGGGGACTTGACCCTGGCCAGTGAGAAAGTTGGTCTATTATCATGTGCTAAATCCAGATAAGATGTAATGCTATTCAACATAATCCTTTTTTAGAGATATGGTGGGAAGGGGAAGGGAGGGATAAGGGTGGGTAATTGGGGGACACTCCTGGGGGTAATTGTGATATCCAGAATCTATACACATTTTATATTATTTTGTTAAAAACTTGTATGGTTGTTCAAAAATTAAAAAAATAAAAAAACAAAACAAAACAAAAAAAGAATTATTTCGTGATGTCCCAGAGATTTTGATATTTTGTGTCTTGATTCTCATTTGTGTCCATGAATTTCTTGATTTCTGCCCTCATATCTTCTTAGATCCATTCTTCATTTAATAGGGTACTATTCAATTTCCATGAATATATATATTTTCTGTTATAATTTTTGCTCTTAATTGCTAGGATCATGATGTCATGGTCAGGTAGGATACATGGGATAATACCAACTTTTAATATTTGCTTAGATTTCCTTTGTTAACTAGAATATGATCTGCTTTGGAGATGGATTCGTGTGCTGTTGAAACAAAGCTAAACTCAGCCAATCTGGGTTGGATTAGTCTGTAAATATCTGTTAAGTCCATTTGATTTATGGAATTATTTAAGCTGGAGATGTCTTTATTGCTTCTTTGCTTTGATGGTCTGTCAGTTGGTGATAATAGCAGTATAATCATGATGGGTCCATAAGTTGTATTGTGTCCTGGAGTTTTGTTTATATTTTTGTTTTTGATTTTTCACACATAGTTGGGAGAATTCATGTTTGGAGCAAAGAAATTTACTGTGGTTATATCTCACTGATGTAGTATTTCCTTTACTATTATGTAGTGGATTTCTTTATCTTTTCTCAATAGTTTTTGTTTGAAATCTACTTTGTCAGATATAGGGATTACAACACAAGCTTGCTTTCTTGGGCTATAAGCCTGATAAATTTTTTTCCATCTTTCACCCTCAATCTGTGCATGTATTTGGCTATAAGATTGGTCCACCTATAAATAGCATATTGTTGGAATCTTTTTTTTATACAATCTGCTAATCTGTGTCTTTTAATTGGTGCATTGAGACCATCCACATTCAGTATTAGGATCATTATTTGGTTGTGGTTCATAGACATGTTGTATTGGTGATTTCTGTACTGTATTCATTATCTTTTTATAGCATGGATTTTTATTGAATTTCCTCTGCTTGAAGTTTTGAGGATTATTTGCTTATTCTTCTATCTGGAGTTTATCTCATAATTCTTTGTGATCCTGGTTCTGTTCATGAACACAGAAAGTTTGATCATATCATGAAATGTTCTTATTGCCCCTTCAAATTTGAAGCTGAGTTTTGCGGGTCTAGAATTCTTGGTTGTAAGTTGTGGTCATTCAGGCATTGAAAGATTTCCTTCCAGGAGCTTCTTGCTTCTAGAGTTTGAGCTGAAAAGTCAGATGTGCTCCTTATTAGTTGTCTTCTGAATGTGATTTGATGGTTCTCTCTTGCAGCTTTTAATATTCTTTCCTTAATTGCCCTGTTATACATTTTGAATATGATGTGTCTCAGTGAGCTTCTCATTTGAATAGGCCTATTGAATGTCCTGTACACTTCCTGAATGAGCATATCTGAATCTGTTCCTATATGGGAAAATTTTTCTTTCACTATTTCATTGAGAATGCTTTTTATGAAATTCGTATTTTAATTTCTTCTTATATTGCAATTACTCTTTTTTTTTTTTTTTTTTTAAAGAGAGAGGGACAGCGAGAGAGACAGAGAAAGAGCGAAACAACTTTATTGAGCTTTTCACATGGCCTTAGTTGCTCCAACACTCAGTTGTGTACGTGGTGCTGGGGTTTGAACCCGGGTCCTCGTGCTTGTCAGGCAAGCGCCGAAACTGCTGAGCCACCGCTCCAGCCCCTGCAATTACTCTTTTATTGTTTCATTTGATATATGTGAGTTTTTTCCCTTTTTTCTCATCTGTGCTCAAGCTTACTCAGTCTATTCACATTGTCAGAAGTTCTTTCTTCAAGAGCTGAGGTTCCTTTTTCTATAGTAGTCAGATGCTACCCCTATGATGACCACCTTCTTTCAGAAAGTTGCTTCTGCCGGAAGCCTTGTTTTTTGCTGCACATTTTGGATCTAGACTACAGGGTGTAGATCTGTAATCTGCAAGGCACCCACTGGATTGTAAATGTGCAGCATCAGGTGTGCCTTGCTGGGACCTGGGGTCTTGGAGGTATGAGGCAGGCCAGAATGGGCCCATCTGCACACCACAATTGGACCTGGGATCCACAGCGGTAGGGAAGAGCCCAATTAATCTGGATCTGGTGGTTATCTTCTGTGGCTAATAGTTCCAGGTGGAGGTCCTCAGGGGTCTTCTGGGCCAGCCCAGAACAAGAGGCCTGAGAGCCTGTGCAGTGGCTGGACTGGACAGAGCTGCCTTGGGAGGGAGTAATTAATGGTGTTCTGGGTTTCTCTGCCCACCTGCTACCAGAGGCCTGGGGGCCCACATGGCAGAGGCAGCTAAGCTGGGCAGGGCCTCACTGTCTTAAGAAAATTTTTGACACTTGATGGCCATTCAGTATATTTATAGAATGAATGAGTAAATAAATTTAGCACACATGAAATGACAGAATATTTGTTTTACAGAGAAAGTTTTGAGGATATATTATATAATTAACCTTCTGTAAATTGTGTTATAGGTATTATCTATTAGTTAATAGTAAATATTTTACAAGGTACTTGTACTGATGGAGATGGGATAACTAGGGGAACATAATATTGATGAGGTTAATTTTATCTAAAAAAATAATATTTTAATATTTTCTGTGGGTAAATATTAGAATTTCTAAGGATTAAAATATAAGCACAACAGGGTAGTGAGGAATTGCATATTTTCTTAAAAAAAGTTTTGATATATCAAAATTATTTCTTATCATAATATTTCCTGTTATATAATAAAAATATACTTGAAAAGAGAGTCCTGATGGTATGTTGAATATGCTATTAATTTTTCACTATGCTGTATAGAAGATACCCAATTCAAACTTAAATTAGTAGATAAGAGTACAGATTGATAAGGAATTGGACTTCAATGATATGGGCTTTTAAAATAATTGCTACAAAGAACACTATGTTAAAAGAAAAAAAGTAAAATTTATAGACTGAGGAAAAAATAAATATGTGTAAATCACATATCTAATAAAGGACTTGTACATGAATATGGAAAAGACTTTAAACAGTAAAAATATTAGAAAATAGACAAAAGACATAGTAATTTCATTGAACAGAATGTACAGATTGCAAATAAACACAAAATTATATTCTCTGTCACTAATCATAAGGGAAATTTAAATTGAAACTAAAATTAGATACTACTATCACATACTTATCAGCATGGCTAAAATGAAAATGTGATCATTCCAAATTCTGAATAAAGACTAAATCACTCATAAATTGTTGGTAAGAATGTAAAATAATCTGACCACCTTAGAAAACAGTTTAGTTTGTCAGTTTTTTTGAAAACAAAAATTGACCCCTTGAGTGCAGATTTATTCCATAAAAGTAAAATTTTTGTTCACACAGGACTTGTACATAAACACTCATGGACTTCTACTTAGGAATACAAAGGAACGGATTATTGATACATAAAGCAAGTTGGGTGAATTGCAGGACAATTATCTTGATTGAAAAAAGACAATCTCCAATGACTACATACTCTGTAATTTCATTTTTATACAGTTAAATAAATAAAAAATGGGTTAGTGGTTACCAAGGATTAGTCTGGTGTATGTGGGAGTAGATGTATTTGAATAAAACAAAGGAGCCTGTTGATGATGGGGGATTCTGTATCTTGAAAGCACTGATAGTTATAAAACTACATGTGATTAAATTTCAAGGAAATACATACATGTACTCACAATAGTCAGTACATATACACCTTGGAAATATGAACAAATTCCATAGATTGCACTAATGTCAGCTTCCTTGTTTTAATATTATACTCTAACCATGCGGGATATTTATATCAGTGGTGGTTAGTGAAAGTGCATAGGCTATCCCTGTACATTTCTTTGCAATTTCCTATGAATCTGTAATCATTTTAAAATAAAAAACAAATGACAAATAGAAAATCATTCCAAAGAAAATATCCATTGTATACAGGTTACTAGTATTGTCTCTTAATTGCAAGAACAGTACTCAGCATGTAGTAGGCACTCAAAAATAGTTTTTAATTTTTTAAAAACATCAATAATAAAAGCACACAATATATCTTTACAATCAATCCCTTGATTAACATGTATCTAATGTTCAATATTGTTTTCATATTTATTGTCTATTAATAACATAATAGATATATACATTTTACAGTTTTGCAAACGTTTCAAGACATTACTAAGACTGGCATAATTCATTCTTAATCCTCAGGGTTTTAGGGTAACTGAAGTGCATCATATGCTGAATTTCTAAAAGGAGATATCATTTGTATAAAGTAAGTGCAGTAGCCAAGGAAAATCTTGATTACATTAACACTAAGGAAAAGACTCAAATCCCTCTTCTTGTCCAATTTTCAAACTTAGATGTGATATTGATTTTTGTACCTTGTTAAACTAAAGCTTACTGCCAGAACCATTTTTTCTTATTTTGGGAGACCTTTTAAGATAAGAAAATTGGGCTCCATTTCATCTTAATTCACCTGATGAAAGCTTTCTCATTCTCTCTCTCATTCTACTATCTCCCTACCCCCTCTTTACTCTCTAATAGACAAGACCTCACTTCAGGCACAGAAGAATCAATACAAAACTAAATACAGTGTGCTGCTACCCATCAAGGACTAAATGAAGAAGTGTATAAAAAGTCATTGTACTTGAGTAAAATCAGTGTTACCTGTCCCTTTACTACTTAACCTTTTAGCTAGCCTAAGCTCATTTTATTAGAAATAAGAGAGAAGCATATTGGAAATACTTTCTCAAATGATGATTCAGTAATAAAGGAAATTATAGACACCCCCCTAAAAAATAAACCAGTGACTTAAATAGAACTGGAGTGTCTTTCTGAGATTAAAGAAATGTACAAGTACATTTCCTAGACTGATTTGGTGACTTTGAAAACTACAGAGACTGTGTTACTATCTAGTTCATCTCTCTGCAAACCCTAGGTTTTGACTTTGATTCCTGTAATGGGTGTTAGAGTTCTGACTATCTCAAGGGTCTCAAAAGCCTACACAGCACTTTACTTTTGTTCATATGTCAATGGCAATAAGTTAGTAAACTATTAATGCAAGAGAAAAGGTTTCTCTTTAAAATGAAGGTAATATGCCAAGATAAAAATTGTAGATTTCTGAATTTTAGAGAAGAAAACATAAATAGCTCTTTGGAGTCAAAGAAAGTTCCCCACTATAGGGGCTGTGTTAAGGTTCTCCAGGGAGGTGGAATTAATACTATGTCATATTCACATACACTACACACACACATATACACCAGAAAATCCATTTAATACATCTAATCTATTGAACATTATAGTTTAGCAACACAGGGCACTGTAGAGTATTGGTTTTTACTCTCATGATAACATGACTCACTGGTAGCTGTGGCTGGCTAACACTGTTCAGTATCCCAAGAGGATATCTTGCCACATATTGCTAGCCCAACCATGGAACATAATAAAACCAGTTACCATGGTACTGTCATTGCCCTTCTTCAGCTATGAGGTTAATTCTTGATGAGAAACAATGCTGTGTGGAATGCCACAATGATGGATAGGCATTTTTGAACTGAATGAATGATAGTTTTGGCAAAAACACTGTATGTAGGTTGTCCCTATCCAAAGTGTCTCTTCCAATAAGAAGAAAATGCAGCTCATTCTGTGATGAAAGCAGTCCAATGTAATCAACATGCTACCAAGTAACAAATGGTTCTCCCCAGAGAAGACTCAATGTTGTTTTACGATATCAGCAGATTAGGCATTCAGTAATTGTTGTAGTAGGGTTAGCCTTGGTAAACTCACATCAGTGTTATTCAGATCATGTACAAATTCCACCCCTGCCATCATGGCCACATTGCTTATGACACAATTGGGAGATGGTAAGGTAGCTGATGCAAGGGAATAACTAATATCCACAAGGATGGTAAGGGAGCTGATGCAAGAGAATAACTAATGTCCACAGAGTGCTTTACTCTATCCATTTGATTATTAAAATCTGCCTCTGCTCTTGTCACACTTTCATAAGCATTTAAATGATAAATAAATATCTTTTTATTTTTCTCCCGTTAGGGAAAATCTACCTATTCCTCAGACTTTCTTCTCACAAATTTTCTAATTATGTTCCTTCCATGTCCCTGACCATATTGACAAACTATTGGCCACAGGTCACTCATAAGTAAATAATCACATTTCAGTCATTTTTCCTTCTAGGGAAAATGGACAACCAACTGAACTTCTAGAAATTCTGCTTACTGGGAGGAGTCCTCTTCACTACTCTCCCACTTGAATACCTCAGAAATGTGATATAATGCTGCTGCTGTTCACTTTCAGGTAGAGCCTATATAATGAATAGAGCCATATATAAATCTGGCTCTACTCTTTTCTTCTTCTGTCACCTGATTGATTATAAAGTACTCCATGTACGACCATGAATTTAGACTGGGAAAGAGTGTAGTGTAACAGGAATGGGGACAATTAGCATTTGAGTCACCTCATTTAACTTACTTTTGCCTTTTGGACCTGCTCAGACCTTATATGTGCTACTTCCATTTGATGAATCACTGATGCATGCATGCCAGATCTTAGTGTTTTATGAATTAGATAGCATGTAATTCATGATAGGCAAGTTAGGTTAAATGGTATGTTAGTAGTACATGTAGTACATGTTTAAAATTTCAATCTACTAAGTCCCAGTAGCAGGAAAAAACTGCTTTTCAAAGAGAAGTGATTATCAGAAGAGTACAGTATGGTGTTAAAAATTCAGTTCTCCTATCAGAGCATGACAAGTGGTACAAACAGCATCTTCCTTCTCTGTCACTGACACTTAGGATGTCTCTGGATTGGTTGAATTATATGGGTGAAGTATTAGGTTGCATAGCACCTTGAACCTATTTCAGGGCCTGTTTTCTTGTTCCAAGCTCCATTCAAAACTAGCAGGTATTTGGGTCACTTGATAAGGGGGTTGGAGTAATATTTTCCTTACACCAAAGTAAGGAAAATATTTGCCTCTCAAATCCAAAGAAGTCTACTAGTGTGTCTTTTTTGTTCTATGAGTGGTCAGATGTGTGAACTTCTTCACATTGTGAAAAATATCTCAATATGCCCAACTACTTTGGACCCTGAGAGATTCAATTAAAGAAAAGAACCTTGAAATTTTCCTCAATGTATTTCCCACTTCCTGACACACAAATGTCTTACTAATAACTAGAATAGTTGTTACTTCTTGCTCACTCGGTCCATCAGCATAATAGCATCGATGTAATGGAGTGGTAAGATAATTTGTGGAAGGGAAATATGATTATGATCCCTGTGTAATAAGCTATGACATAGGGCTGTTAACATATCACTATGTTAGGACATTGAAAGTGTATTGCTGACCTTGCCAGCTGAAAGAAAACTGTCTCTGTTGATTGAACAGGGGAGGAAAAATGGTGTTTGCCCTATCAATATTGCATACCATGTATCAAGGGATGTAGTGACTTTTTTAAGCAACGAAACTACATTTAGTACAGCAGTTGCAATTTCAGTTATTACCTGATTGAGTTTATGGTAATCTACTGTTATTCTTCAAGATCTGTCTTTTCACAGGTCAAAGGCTGCATGTTTCAAGCCTTGACATTAATCTCTTCAATAATTCAGGAATGTGATTTTTAACTTAATTTGTGATTACCCTACATACAGAGAGTTGTAATGGCTTCTACTTGTCCTTTCTGACCATAAATGCTCTAATTTGTCAGGATGGAGAATCAAAAGGGACATTGTGTTGCATGCTTTTTATGTCTATTCCCATTGTTCTACCAGCACCAACAGGTCTCCCCTAACAGCAATGGAAAAGAAATGCTCTGTACACACCCCTCTTGTTTTGCAGATGAAGTCCCACATTTCCTTCCACCAGGAACTGATTTAGCAGAGCAGTTAGCCAGGTGTTATATGATACATACACTTGGGGCTGGAGCTGTGGCTCAGTGGTTTTGGCACTTTCCTGGCATGAGCAAGAGGACATGAATTCAAACCCAAATACCACTTATACAACAAAGTCTCAGAGCAGCGAAAATCACATGAAAAACTAAACAAAATTTATTCTCTCTCTTTCTCTCTCTCTCACTTTCCCTCTATCTTTAAAAAAAAATGTGATGCATACACTTGAGCAGAACAAAGAAATACACAGAGTACACAAGAAATCTGGGAACAGAAAGAGATTTGCCAAACAAGGTAATATGACCAGCTCAGGTGACAAGGGCTTCTTGTCTTACTGTAAGAAAATGTTTCAGGCTTGAATTACATCATATGCAACCCTGCAACAATAGGCAGGCTGCACATGGCTGTCTTTCCCAACATAAATATATTAAACACCAATCAGATGCATAAGTAAATACTTAGCTTTCAAGGTACATAAATTGTATCTTACTAAAACTAATATTCAAAATAATAATAATAATAAAATTGTTCAGTAAGAAACAAAAGCAGTAAAACATAGCATTATTTCCTGTCATCAAATGTAGGAAGCCCAATGGATATTAGGTAGACAAGGAAACAAATATTTATACAATTCATATTCTAAAAATATTTATTGCAAGTATGCAGAAATATTCATATGCAGAAGGAATTTTGAATGTTCCCAAAACAAGGAATTGATAAATGTTTGGGCAATGGATATGCCAATATCTGGATCCAATCATTATGCCTTGTATTCATGTATTGAAATATCATATCGAACACCATAATTATGCATAGATATAGTGTCAATTAATTTTTTTCAAAATATAATTAATAGAATTACTAGGGAATCATAACATTATTACATGTAATTTTATAAATAAATATGAAAATATCAGTATCACATTTGTTAATAGTTCATATTATTAGAGTATGCAAGACAAAAATCTCATAGGAGGTATGCTGCACATAGAATGTGCCAGTTTATGTCCTTTAAACCTTAATCTATAACAGAGCATTGAAGGGTCAATTTTTTAATACATAATGCACCATTTTCTCTTAAATATTTCCTTTTGCTCTCCAGTAAATTGCTAACCTAGTGCTTCAATACAATATACATTTGTACTACTTTCTGAGATTATGGACAGCATTTGTTCAACATTCTTTCCAAAATAACTTTTTATATACAAAAAAGATGATATAGCCTACTTAATATTCTTTAACTTTATATGTAGAATAAACCATCTACTGTTGCTTAGATTAGAATTGAGAAAAATGAGAAGAAGAAATTAAAGGTTCAAGATTTTAGGTATGGTTAAAAAAAAAAGTTAAGGAAAGCAAGGGCCAAAGTCAATCTGCCAAAACATTTTACATTAATTAAAATAGTCTAAAACATATTATTGGTACTTTCATTATTTTAATGCTTACTAATAGTTCAAGTCAGCTTTTTCACTGCTGTGATTAAGAGACCTGACAAGAATAATTTTAGACGAGGAAAAGTTTATTTTAGGGTCATGGTTTTAAAGGTCTCAGTCCATAGATAGCCAACTCTGTTGCTCTGGACTGGAGGGGAGGCAGAACATCATGGCAGAAGAGTGTAGAAGAGGAAAGCTGCTAGGAACAGAACACAGCACCAGAAAGGAGAGAGAGAGAGAGAGAGAGAGCGCGCTCTGCTCAATAAGAACAAGGTATGTATCCCAAAGGCACACCATCAGAGACTCACCTCTTCCAACCACACCCTACCTGCCTACAGGTAACATCCAGTGAATTCCTATCAAGGGATTTATACATCATTGTGTTAAAGCTCTCATAATCCAATCATTTTATCTCTAGGCTTTATTGCATTGTCTCACACATGAGCTTTTCGGGAATGCCTATTATAAACCATAACACTAATGTGAAGCATTTTACTAAGTTCTTTGCATGAATTATGTCATTAAATGTGAATAATAATAAATAATGAATACTGAATAATAATAAATAGTGAATAATAATAATAAATGTGAATAATGTTATTCCCATTTTAAAATGAAGAAAACAAAGAAACATTTAATAATTTGTTCAAAATTTCAACCAGTATTCATATCCAAAAGTCAGACACCTAGGTTGTTATTCATTACCTGTTCTATAATCTACTCTTTAATAAATATGTTTTATAATTTTATAATGTAGAGTAAAATTATATATTTTATTTACTATTCCATTTATAAAGGACTGAAAAATAAAAAATAGTATTAGTTAATATTTACTTAGTACATAGCAATTAACACCATGCTAATAAATTTATGGTATCATTAAATTAAAATAGGAATGTCATCATTAATAAAGTTTCTATTAATTTTGATGAGTATCATAAAACTAAGTTCTGTCATTAATGGTGGCATGATAACAGTGCTAATAAAATTGAAGGAAAAGAATATGTAGATCATCATGGGAGGAGAACTCTAATTCCAAAAGTTCACTTGCTACTATAAGGACTTATCATGAAGCTTATTGTCTATCAAGTATGCATTAATGGAAACACAGTAAAATTTCTTCTCCAATTATTTGAAGAAATATGAAGTGCAGGCCAAGTAACTTTTTTTTTTAAAAAAAGTTTCTTTTCATCATTTTCTATCTTGTTAAAAACTCCTTCAAGGGACTGGAGCAGTGGCTCAGCAGTTACAGCACTTGCCTGGCATGTGCAAGGACCCAGATTAGGATCCCAGCACCACAAACACAACTAAGTGTCAAAACAGTGACAACCAGATGGGAAAACTAAATAAAACTGATTCTCTCTCTCTCTTCTTTCTCTCTCCCTCTCTCTCACTTTCCCTGTCTCTTTAAAAAAAAAAAGAAAAAGAAAAGAAAAAAGAAAAAACTCATTCAAGCCTTGTTTGAAAACCAAGCTTTAGTGCTAGAAGGATTTATTTCCATTTCTTCCAGGTTATCAAAAAGGTTTAAGAGTAGATAAAGAAATTGTTCAAGTAATTTAATATCACTTTCACTGTGGAACCTATATTCTCCTGTTTCTCTTCGTCATTACTCAAAGAAATAATCAGATATTTGAGATATTGCACAGCACTCTACAGATGAATTCACTAAGTGACCAGTTTTAGAATAAACACTATTGTGATTGAGATATTATCTTTTTACTTGTAAATATTATTCAACTTCAAAAAGAAAATACTATAAAAAGAAAGCAAGCATTACCAAAAACATTTTCTTATATGCTCATAACTAATTAAAATTATCATGAAGGAACTGGTGAGAAAGACTGGGCCCAACTTCTGTAAGACTCTGAGAGTTTAAAATGTGTAGTTTATCAGAGATTTCTCATAAAGCCATCTGTATTGGTGCAATCACTTTCTTTTAGAAGAGGCAATAATTATTTCAAATGATTTAAATAAGGAAGTGTTCAACTTGTGTTTTCTTACTTCAAGCATGGATAGCTCTTTCTGTTCACATTGTGGTCAGTCTATAAACTGAATATCATTGATTCTCTGAATCACAAGGTATCTCCCACACATTTTTCATTCAATCACTCCAACTAAACAAAAAACATGCTGTGATCTGCCATCCCTGGATCTTGTGATCATTTCAGGAACCAATACCATATAGACCTCACAGACAAAAAAAAAAAAAAAAAAAAAAAAGGATCCGAATCCTCCAAGAAGAATGAAGAATGAAGGGAGGGCACATATCAGGATAATGATAAATGAATGCTGGAGAGACAAAAACCAGGTATCTACTAGCCTGTCATTTATTCCGGGCTTTCTTAAGTAACATATACTTCTTTTTTTAACAACCATGCAAGTTTTTAACAAAATAATATAAAATGTGTATATATTCTGTATATTACAATTACCCCCAGGAGTGTCCCCCAATTACCCACCCTTATCCCTCCCTTCCCCTTCCCACAATATCTCTAAAAAAGGATATGTTGTACAGCATTACATCTTATCTGGATTTAGCACATGATAATAGACCAACTTTCTCACTGGCCAGGGTCTAGTCCCCACCTCCACAGACGAGTGGAGACAATCGACCCTTAGTTCTCTGGGTTAAGGTGATTTTACTCAGCATAATTTCTTCCATAGCCATCCATTTACCTTCAAAGGCTGCAATATCATTGTTTCTAATTGCTGTGTAAAATTCCATGGTATAAATGTACCACAGTTTTTGGATCCATTCTTCCAGTGAGGGACATCTGGGTTGTTCCCATAGTCTAGCAATAGTAAATTGAGCTGCTATGAACATAGATATTGCTGTGTCACTATAATGTGCTGATTCTAAATCCCCTGGAAAGATAACCAGGAGTGGAATAGCAGGGTCGTATAGTGGGCTCATCCCTAGTGTTTTTGAGGATTCTCCACACTGCTTTCCAGAGGGGCTGTACCAGTCTGCAGCTCCACCAACAGTGTGTTAGTGTGCCTATCTCTCCACAGCCCCTCCAGCATCTATTATTGTTTATTTTCTTCATCTTTACCATTCTGACTGGCATAAGGTGATCTCTTAATGTGGTTTTCATTTGCATTTCTCTGATTACTAGAGATTTAGAGCACTTTCTCATATATTCATTGGCTTGATCAATATCCTCTGGTGAGAAGTTTCTATTTAGCTCTTTGGCCCATTTATTAATTGGGCTGTTAGTGTTTTTATAGCTGAGATTTTTGAGGATTTTGTAGATTCTGGATATGAGACCCTTGTCAGAGGAATCATAGCCCATGAGTCTCTCCATTTCCATAGGAAACCTCTTGACTCTTTTGATTGTTTCCTTGGCAGTACAAAAGCTTTTTAGTTTTATGGCATCCCTTTCACTGATTTTTGACTTTACTTCCTTCACTTTTGGAGACATGTTGAGAAAGTCTTTACCTACTCCCAAATGCTGAAGTGTTGGACCTAATTTGTCTTCTATCATTTGCAAGGTAGCTGGTTTAATACCAAGCTCCTTGATCCATTTTGATTTGATTCTTGTGCAAGGAGAAAGATATGGATATAATTTCAACTTTGTACAAGTGGATGACCAGTTTGTCCAGCACCATTTGTTGAAGAGGCTGTCACTTCCCCATGTAATATTTTGTCCCCCTTTGTCAAAAATTAGATGTTTAAAGATTTGAGGGTTTGTTTCAGGGTCTTCTATTCTATTCCATTGGTCTTTCCTATCTTGATACCAGAACCATGCTGCCTTTGTTAGTAACATGTACTTTTAACCAAAAGTCATTGTTAGAGAAAGTGAGACAAGATATCCTGTTGTAAATCTGGCTAATGTCATTTTGGTTAAACATGTTTTCAAGTTCTTAAACCTCTCTTTATTAGATTCTAAGATAATCTATCATAACAACATAGCTTTATTGATCCTTACATATATTATGCTACTCAGCATTCTGTACTTTGTCAGTTGATTAAACAATTTCTTATGTTACTTTCACAAGATAATTTTGTTAGATATTGCATATTAAAATAACCTGGTTAATTTATTGCTTTTCTATTGGTTTTCTTATTTTCTTAAGAGGAAATAATACATTTTAAAAGTTGGAAATGCATGCATTATAAATGTGTAATAATCTAATTAGTATATTTAATTATAATACACCAAAAAAAACAAAAATGAACAAAACAGTTATAATTAAATGTTTTAATAGTGTTTTCTAATCAATTATTTTCACTTCAAATGGAATATAATTTGAAAGATGCTTTGAGAAACCTTACTAAAAAGAAATACTTGATAGCAATGCAGGAAATTCTGGAAATACAACATTAACAAAAGGAGAAGTAATTATGTATATACAAAAATTCTGTTCATGAAATTTCATTCCAAACCACACAACCTTACTTGTTTACCTGCTCTGCTACCATTTAGCAGTTGTAAAATCACTTCCTAATTCCATTCTATTCAAAGTCTCATCAGTGGCCTGCTGGCAGGAACCTTATGCTAACATTCAGTGTGTAATCTCCTCTCAGCCTATCATTTTCATAATTTGTTCCATTTGCAAAGTAAATTTGCAAACTGACCTTTTAAATGAATAGCAACACAAAATGACTTCAAATAATATAACTGATAAATTACCTCCTTTACTTCTTTCTCTCTTTTTAAACTGATCGTTGTTTTTCTGCCATCCTTTATTCTTCTCTGTTACATTCACCCATTCATGCTGTTTATCTACTCTTCTTTGGATCTATATATCCAGATTTGCAATTACTCATATGGATATATGGAAGCTCAAAAAGATAATATTTACTTTGTAAAAGATGTAAATGGTGAAAATACCAAGTTACAAATTGCTTTCTTTACTTCCAACATGCCCTTCTACCTTGCTCTCCTGCCAATGACACCATGTGGTTTATATTCCAATCACATTCCCCTGTTTACATATTGTTCTAAAACATACTGCATGGGCCAGCATTTACTCAGGTTAAATGTTCCTTGAATTCTAATGTTCCTATCTTTGGGGAACTGAGGAATATCAATGATTTTTAGAAAACTGTATGCAGGACACACTAAAATATAAAAAGTAGGGAAGTGGAATTACAGAAGCTTAGAAATTCGGAAGGTTGAGAATAAATATTTAGGACAATATAAAGTGGAAACTGGCCAAAATCTCAGAAAATATTTTCATCTGCAGGGACAGTGATGGTTAAACCACATTAGAGACCATAAATTGATGCTATCATAAATTTACAAGCTACATGATTTCCAAAAGCAATATTTTGTGTCAGTTAGGGAAATATAACCATTTTCAACTCAGAGGTTAAGAAGGAAAGAAGTTAGATGAGTTGCAATATGTCTAAGTTCCAACATTTTTCTATGGAATAAGCTGGTGAAATGAAGTCTGCCATATAGCTTTGAAATGAATTAAGTCTTTAAAGTAATGTTCTTGGGGGTATTTCCTACATGAATGCTAAACTATCTCCTTGTTGATAAATATAAAGAGGATTTTAAGTGAGAAATTACTTCCCTTTCCTATACAGGGAGAAAACTAATTGAAAGATTAGACATGACAAGTAAAGGAAGTTTCAGACCCACTAAAGTTAATTTTCATAAATCTGAATAAAGTGTACTATTTACATAAAGAATAAAAATGGTATTGCTTTAATGCTAATAATAACAATACCTTGCTGGATCTCTGGTATATTCGAGTGGGAGACTAATCCATTTCAACTCTTGAAGGTTAGAGGGTTTATGCCATTCTGAAGTAGAACTGTAAATTAGTAAAAGCAAAAGATATAGTAAATTGCTTATTTAGATCTTGAAGATGTAGAAGACTTTGGGAGCAAGTTCTTGGGTATATAAAATCAGAGGGGATAACTGATTGTAAAACAGTAATTGTGCATGGAAGGATAATTTATTGGATTGGCTTATATTTTTACCATGGTAGAGGGTAGAAGCAAAATATATTAATGGCTGGATAAGGATATTTTTTGCCCAGTTTCAACATATATATTACTAAAAATTTTCCTTGTAATTCTAAAGATATCTCCCCCCAAGAGTTGGAAGAATTGATCCCAATATATACACCTTCAGTTGGAAAGTTTGTTGAAATTTCATGGAGAACCTAGGCTTTAGAAGCCAATAAAAGTCAAATCGGCTACAGTATTGAAAGAAAAAAATCCTTTAATCACAGTATACCAGCTGATTTCCAATCTGATATACTCACTTTTTAATGAAAATGGAGTATTTCTCTGTAACAGTACAGAGTAAACTTCACTGAAAAAGCTGTTTAGTCCTCATTTGAGATTTTTTTCTACCCCAAATGGAAGAGATTAGATATCCAATGGGTCTACTGCCAAAAGAATCGCAAATGATATTTGACCCTTGGAGGTTGGTTTATTTCATTTTCTTACCAAGATTTATATCACTTATTCAGTAATCTTCTATTCCTTAATTTGTTGCTCTTGGGATTTATTTTTTTAATTTCTCATATAACACATCCTCTGAAATAAATATTGTTCACATTCAATATTTCCAACCTCTCAAACTGCATTTATGTTGCTAGGAATCAGATGACTACATTTTAGTACATTTGAATGAAGATTATGATGATTTGAAAAAATACCATAGAATAATCCTCTTAATGTTATGGTGTTGTGTGTTATGTCTCCTTTATAAGATAAATTATAGTGAGTTAACTGTCCTCTAGTTAGAGTATCAAAACTTATGGATACAGATAAGTAA
Source organism: Aplodontia rufa (assembly GCA_004027875.1). Classification (NCBI taxonomy): domain Eukaryota; kingdom Metazoa; phylum Chordata; class Mammalia; order Rodentia; family Aplodontiidae; genus Aplodontia; species Aplodontia rufa. The sequence continues at coordinate 46,723 of PVKS010008195.1, forward strand.
AATAATTATAATAGGAAAACAGATGGGATGATAAGAGGAACACATGTTCTACATCCACAGGGCCAATGGCTCCAGTACTTACTGGTGGACATTAGACTGGTATGAGACTCCCATGAGCTACTAAATTGTGGGATTGGACTGGCAGAAAGCACCTGAGGGGTCATTCATATACCAATGAAGCAAGGAGTTTTTTTCTAGACCCTGCCAGAGAAACAACTGTTCAAACATTTCTAGTGAAGAGACATCTATTATTTTTACTTTTTATTTTCAAAGTATGTAATCATTTTAAGGTGCTCTCTTGCTTGCTCTCTCTCTCTCTCTCAGGAAAAAAAAAGATTTAGTTGTACCAACATTATAACTTACTAAGATATTTTTAAAATTTAATGTCATCACTTAACACTACTACTTTTCTTTTAACTCTGAGTCAAGCATGCATTTGATAGATATTACTTCTTTGTCCCAGGACTGTTGTTGAGACTCACTTCACGTTATCTATATAGAAATCCACTTCTGTCATGTTCACAAAACCAACTATATCTACTACTATAAGTTCACTATAAACATCAATTGAAATGATTTAGTGAAAACAAGAACATTTTTAATTTAGAGTATTAAGCTCTGAGCCAAATAGGAATAAAGATCCATTTGTGCTAAATTGTTGTATTGCTGAATATGATATTTTGTTTTGCTTTTTTAAATTTTTCATTCCTTTGTATAAAAATGGTATTGAATCCAGAGCCCAGGCCAGGACTTGTGTGTGACTATGGTTAGGAGTTAATTTAATGGATTTGGGAGCACAGAACCACACAGGTCATTATACCAGAATTTACTTTACAGTGTTTGGAGAGCTGGTTTATAAAATGCTTCTATGGATTGGTAAAGATTGTATTTACAGAAAATTTTATTTGAAATTACTTCACTATATATATATGTAGTTCACAAAAAGCAAATCAAACTAGGCCAATTATGTGGTAATTAGCAATGTACTATATTATACTGATTTTCTGGAACCAGTGCTTTAATGAAATGCTACTTTGTTTTCCGTGTCTAGAATAGAAACTGCTCATACTTTTAAAAGGCTGACTAAATATATTTCCCATTTACATCATGGTTCTGTACTTGAGTCTTATGATAAAATACAGTGGACTTTGAATCCAAATACTAGTTTTAAAACCTAAGTTTGGGGTTGTAGTGGTAGCTCACTGGTTATGGTGCTTGCCTGGCATCTGTGAGGACCCTGGTTCAAACCCCAGCATCACATGCACAACTAAGTGTCAGAACAATAAAAAGCAAATAAAAAACGAAGTAAAATTGATTTTCTCTTTCTCTCTAACTCTCCCCTCCCTATCTTAAGAAAATAACTACTAAGTTTTCCATGAAATAGTTGTTAGATATTATTCTAGTCACAATCCGAGTCTTAGTTCTCTATGGAAAGCAGGTAGCAATAATGGCTATACTCACTTCACATAATCTTGTAACCATTAAAATAAATGACATACACGAAAAGGAAGTGTACAGGTATGAAAAGAGCTGACTGGCTCTATAGTCATTAATAGAGCAGCTATAGCAGAGCCACAAAGATTGTGAGTATCAGTGTTACTTGGGTCTACTCAGTTTTAAAATCCCTCCTTAACAATACCTGCTCATCCACTTTTTATTTTATTTCCTATCATTTCATAAGAGCGATATGTTATTAATTGAGAAGATTATGACTTCTACTAGGAATTAACTATCTATAGAATACTAAATATTGAACAGGGATAAAGTAATTACAAAATGCTAATAATAATTGCGTTAAGTAACCTGAAGTACTAAATCCTAACATTCATGAAACTCTCCCCAGGTCAGGTCACCTTGCCTTTTACCCACTTATCACCCATCTTAGCTTTAGCAGCTTGGATATCTACTAATCTCTTATGTTTACACATACGTATTTACTATAGAACTATTTTCCAACTCTAAAGGCAAAATCAAATATAAAGTATCATAAAAATTTAAAGAACCTTATTAGTTTTTAAAATCAAACTATCTAGATACACTTACATAAGGACTTTATTGGAACTTGCATTTCATGAACACTTAATATTCAACCGAGTAGGCATTTATTGAGAATCTACTTCTTCAAGACACTTTACTAAGAAAAAGAGTCATACAAATACAAATAAGACATCAGAATCCATTAGGAAATATAAACAAGTGTACATAATGACTCAATTAAAATTGTTTTCCATGATAACAACAGATGGAAACAAGTGCTATGGGAATACAGAGGCAGTCAGTGATTAATATGGACTAAGAGGATCAAGGAAGACTTCATGAAGTATGCAGCATTTGAGCTGGAACTTGAAATAAAGCAACCTAAAAAGGAAAAAAAAAAAGGTACAGAGAGAACAGCACAAGCAAAGATGTTGAGGTGTAATATACTTGCATTAATAAAAAGCCTGAGAACTAAGGAGGCTAGTTTTCATTTCTAAAAGAATTATACCAGTAGTCAAAACACTTCAAAATGCAGAATGCATTATTATGAATCTTCACTGGGGTGCTGCTCCATAGTTGTAGATTTTTAAATGTTTGACACATGTGCAGTACATTTTGTACTTGTCAACACTGTGCAATGTCCAACTTAGCTTGTAGGGTGTGTTGATTAAAATCTCAAGAGAACTGTGAATGAAACCCAATGTCTGTAAAACTCCCAACCAAAAAATACCATTGCATTTGTGAAAATAATTACAGGGTCCAAAATTATCTTATGAAAGCAGTTTTCGTATCATAGAACTTTTAGAAGAGTGTCTATCACTGTTCCTGAAAACAAAGGAGGCCCTGATTACTTTGTACCTCCAGGACATTTTTGGATCATTTAGAGACCATGTTAAGCCAATAGACTCTCCCCAAGATTCCCACCTCCCACCAACGCTTCACAGAGAACTTACAAAGATGCCAGCTGCTCACCGCTTGCAGAGCATGCCTGCCTCTTGATAGCCTTTGTTTTCTTACTGTACCTCCAGCCTTCTTCAAGCAGCCTCAGATCTGCTCAGAATCTAGGTCTCTTTAGACTCAGAGTCTCTGCTTCTGTGCTATTCTGAAAGTCAAAGGAGTGATTTCCCAATTAAACCAGAACATGTGCAGCAATGCTTCCAAATGTGTCACGTTAGCTTGGTTTCAAGTATAAGTCAGAAAACCTGTAGTCAACCTCCTACTTACATCTGTGAATAAGCACATAAGCAACTGCAGGGTTGTTCAGGCTAAACAGATGGATGGTCCTGTCAGGAACAGATTGCAGTGGAGCTGGGATGTAGGATGGAATGCCACCCCCTCTGAACTGAGAAGCATATTCAGCAGCAGGAAAGACATCCTTTTTAATGTAGCTATTCTTTTTAATTCTACACATTTAACTGTTTCTAAGGAAAGGTTAAATCCCTTTGTCCTCCATAACATATTTTATTTGTTAGTTGTTTATTTCTTTTATTTTGCTGGATTCAAATCATATTATATTCACTTTATTATTAATCACCATCATCTGTGGTGTAATGCTTCAGTATATATATAATCATTAAGCATCATTAACTTTGTTGATTAACAAATAGATTATAACATAAAGACATATACTGCATTTTACATTAAACAGACCAAGTAATGAAGCTGTATTTTTTAATCAATAATCTGATAATTTTTATATATAAAATGTTTGAATTTTGTATATATACCAGAGAAATCCTAAAATACCTTTCTTTAATGTGAATATATATATTTAATTTTCAAATAAGTTAACATACTATTAATAGTAAATATAAAATTATAATCCTGCAAGGTACATGAAGTTAATGTTCACATGCTTTAAAATCATTGTGATACTGGAATTGGAGCCTATATGATAGGTCATTTCAACAATTTTTCTGAAGTTATTCTTCTAATTCAAGGTAATGAAAGCTTATTTTAAATGAAGACTATATTCTGTAATTCCATCTTGAGTAGTTTTATTTACTCTATAATTTTATATAATGAAAAAGTTTTCAGTATGAACATAAATCTGATTGTGTTCTCTGCTCTTGGGTAGGTATGTATTAAACTTTCTTGCATGTCACTCTAGCTATTTATTTCTAGGATTAAAATGACTCTTTTGTCAAGATATTTAGCATTTCAGTAGCTTAAAGAACTTTGGGAGATTATTTTCTATCTGATTTTGTTCCTCTGCATTTAAGCAGATAAATATCAAAATTAATCTATTTCTGAATGATTTTGACTTACATATAACAGTCCTACACTCATTAATAAATTTATTAAGTTACAGTTTTGAGAAGTTTTATCATTAAAAATGGCACAATCACCATTAATAATATTACCTAACTTTTTAAATACAGAACCCATCATTTATGGGATGACAGGGCATTGCAGAATTATTATAAAGATTTTATTTTGTCATGCACAAAAAGATAATTCAATAGAGAAAAATCACTCATTTGTGCATTATTCTGAATTTTGAATATTGAAATCCTTTTGAAAATAGTATTAAGAAACAAAGGAATCATCTGTTGATGCTAACATATATGGGGAAGCAGTAGGGCTGACGGCTAACCTAACAAAACTGCAAATTGAATGACTTTCAGAGCATTAGGAGGATGGCTCTATAGGATACTTGGAGGTGTAGGGAGGGGGATGTGGAGCGGGGAGGATATATGAAGAACTCATAGGAGTCTGGAGATTGGGAAGATGGGGGAACCATCCCAGAAGCCGATGTCATTCCTCCACGAACTACCCATTTAACACATGAGTTCTTCTGGGGGAAACTGCAATAGGTAAAATCCAAGGTGGTTATCCATGATCTGGTTTTTCCCCTCGATAACAAAGTTTATATCCATTGACTGCTAATGTTTTGATAATGTTTCCCCCTCAACTGTATTTCTATATTCTTCTAATAAAAAAAAGAAAATGAAAAAAAGAAAAAAGAAAGGAATAAATCTATTTAGCAATATATAATTTATCATCATGAGCACTACAAATATAATTAGATTTATCTGATGATTTCTTTTAGAGTGAATATATAGAATATTTAAGGAAAACAATTAGAGTGTTCACATATTTTTACATAAATTGAATAAACTAATAATATAGACTGGATCATAACTTCAAATTTGGGCCATTCTCAAATTAGAGAAATCATCTTTAAAACTAACACTGGTTGAAATATTTGCCTAACACAACCAGCAGGGGAATGGAAATGGAAAATGAGTTTTCAAAAAAATTATTTATATTTATTTAATTTAAAAATGTTTATTGAGCAATGGAGCTGGGGATACAAAGAACTCTAGGACTCACTGCTAACAGGGAGCTCTAAGTCTAATGAGAGATGTAGTATTGAAAAAAATAGTGTTGAAAACATTCGGCCCTTGACTTTAGGGGATAGATTGGGGAGGGACAAGGGAGGGAGAATTGGGGAGGAACTAGGGAGACCATCAAATATGTGGCACACTCTTTATATCCCTGAGACTCCAAATAATACTTATACAATCACTTAATTCTGGAAAATTCACAATCTAAGCATTTATATCTCTTGTAGGAGTGAAATATAGAAAAATCAAGAGACTAGGGTATGAGCGATGTGGGGGTAATTCTGGTTTAAGAACATATGTGTATCATATTGTTACTTTATATGCATTTATGATTGCACAATAACTCAACTCCTTAATAAAACTTTTAAAAAATAAAATTAAATTGCTAACATGTATGTGTGTATATGTATATATATATATCTGAAAGATGAGAGCAAGAGTTGAAGAAATTTCCAATTAAAATTTTAAAGTTGTGGGGCTGGAGCGGTGGCTCAGCAGTTACAGCACTTGCCCGGCATGAGCAAGAATGCAAGTTCAAACCCCAGCACCACGTACACAATGAAGTCTCATAACAATGAAAGCCATGTAAAAAAACTAAATAAAATTTGATTCTCTCTGTCTCTGTCTCTCTCTCTCTCTCTCATTGTCCCCTCTTTCTTTAAAAAAAAAAAAAATTAAAGTTGTCAATTGGTTTCTTCTTGCAACTTAAAACGTGAGTAAAATAAATTGATAGAATGGCTATTAAACCAAGGCAAAACAGAACAAGGTGTTTTGGGAAATGTTTAGCCTTTTATAGAAAGAAGACTGAAAATAAAATATGTAAGAGCCTGAAAGAGCGCCTTAGAGAGAAATATTGAGGTTGTGATGTACAACCTTTTGAAAGTGATTCAGAAAGATCAAGAGATCGCACTAAAGGATAACCCAAAAGAATTTTTAAAAGATTGAAAATTTGAATCACAGATCTCTTCAATCAAATAAGACATTAGGAAGCTTAAAGGTTTGCTGTCAACAATCTAAACAAAGAAGCAATTATTCAGAAAAGATCTGTGAACCAACAGCTTGACTAATTGAGTGAACACATGTTGTACACACAGGAATCCCACAAAATTCTTAAGAGCCTTAGATCAGCAGAAGCACAGTAGATTGGATTGAAAAGAATGGAAGAAAAGTATGAAATAGAAGTCTGTCAGAATCCTAAAATTCTATAAACAGAAAGCAGGATGATGAGTGCTTAACTGAAAACACATCCTGTCTTTCAGAATAAAGCAAGGATAACTCAGAGGCTAAAGCCATTAGTTCAGAAAGCCCTGCCTCAAGTCACAGAAATGTGTTTCCCAGCTAAAAAACAATGGAATTTTGACTGGCTTTTACAACTGTTTGAGACTATAAGCCTGTTTTCCTTCCATTTCTTCTCTTTTAGAACTAGGATTACTACAAATGCTATGTTAAGCCTGTCCAACCATTTGAGACCGATGAATAGATTCCTTAGGATCAAAACTCCATAGATAGAGAATTGTGTCACAGAACAAATTACACTCAGAGATGCTTTAATACCTAATTAGAGACTATACATGGTAAAGTCTGAGACTTTGGATCCCAAAGAACAGACTGTGATAGGCAAAATAATGCCCACAAGATATCTTTATTCTAATCCCTGGTATCTGTTAATAGATTACCTTATATGGCAGAAATACTTTGCAAATGTGAATGAAGACAGGATTTAAGATATGGAGATTTTCCTTGATTATGAGAGGGAAACTTTTAATGAAATGAGACCTTAAAAATGAGTAATTCCAGACAGAGTCAGAGAGATGCAGTTTGAGAGGTATTTGATGCCTCATTGCTGTTCTGAGATTCTGGGTTTATACTCAAGGATCATACCTAAGAGAGAGGTCTCTTAGGCCCACTGTGTGGAAACAAATTCTAACAACCTGAGCAAGCAAGAAAAAAAAGTCCTCCCCTGGAGTCTACTGAAATAAATACAGCTACTGTGGTCTACAGTGTAGTCTAGTGGGACCAGTCAGATTTCTGACCTACAGAACTGCTAGACGATGAATTGTGTTACTTAAACTATGTTTGTGGCAATCTGTTATAGCAACAATAGGGAACTAATACAGTGTCCCAAAACAGGGGAAAATCAAACATAGTCAAAGGAATGAGCTAAAATCCACCAAGAGAGCAAGTCATAGAAGCTCAAATGGCATGATTTTGTGGTTTTCCATGTAGAAAGGTAGTGTTATCCTAAGACAGAAATGTGAGGGACTGAACCTGCAACAGGTACAATAAGTAAAACAGTTTTCAGGAAATGTATCCATCAGAGTGCACATGTTATTTTTTGTTTGGCTTTTATTGATGTTTTTAATGTGGAAGAGCATAATATTTAAGAAAATAGTACAGAGTTATGTGAAGTGCATTTGTATATCTAGTTCAGATATCTAAAATAGGAGGGATAGATAAATTTTTACCTCAGATAATTGGGAAACTAAACAGCAATAGATTTAGATAATATCATGAATCTAAATGAACTTGTCCAAGAATATTGCTTAGAGTGAGAAGAAAGTCAAGGATGGAACCAAGGAAATGCTGTGTTAAGAGGAGATGAAGGAGGATATGCTCGTGTAATGATCTATTGAGATATTTCAATATGGGAGTGCTATATTTATGTAGACCGAGAAAATAGAAAAGCATTTCAAGAACAGATTTCTTTATAGTTAAAGGAAGCAGAGATGTTAAGTAGATGAAAACTAAGAAGCAATCAGGGAATTAAAAAATAATATCAATCTTGGTAAAAAGCAGTTCCCATAAAGTGGTGAAGTCAGAAGCTGAATTCTTAATATATTAAAGGGTTTATTGGAGGCAAAGAAGTGGAAAGAGTATTGTAGTCTACAATTTCATGACATTTGCTGAAATGAGGTAGAGTGGGAGTATTTTTCCCCCTCTAGAATTTGATATGGCTATTGGAAGAAAAGAAAATGTTGGTGATGGGAGAGATAAGGAAAGGACTGGAGAAGGAGGCAAATTGACAAAATTGAAACCATGGAGATGGGAACAGGTTCAAAAATATAGTCTGAAATCTTAGTCTTGTTTGAGGAAGAGGTTGTCACTTCCTCTGAGACCAGAGATAGAAATGAATAATAATGAAGTTTATTGGAGAGCAGAGGATAGAGAAGTCAAAGCCAGCCTTACTGGAGAGCTTTAACAACATCTTTGAAATGATTTATGTTTATCTATTGAGAAGGGCAGGAAGACAGGGCAGGATTGTTGAGGAAACTTGGAATAGTTTGTAAGACCCTCTTTGTTAGTCACTTGGGGCTGCTTTAACAAAAATACTATAGATAAGGCTCCTTAAAGTATGTTTTTTCCTAGCTTTGGAGGCTGAAAATTACTAGGTAAAAGCACTGACTGGGCTGATTGGTGAGGGCCTGGTGCTTGACTTGTGGACAGCCACTTTCTCTGTGTTCCCTCATGACCCAGAGAGAGGGCTTGCCTGCCGTTTTTTTGTTTTTGTTTTTGTTTTGTTTTTTTAAGAGAGAAGGATGGTGAGAAAGAGAGAGAGACAGAGAGAATCAATTTTTATTGAGTTTTATCACATGGCTTTCATTGCTCTGACAATTAGATGTGTACCTGGGTGCTGGGGATTGAACTTGTGCACTTGGCACCATAACTGCCAAGCCACTGCTCCAGCCCTTTCCTGCAGTTTTTATATAAACAGTAATCCTATCCTAAGGACCCCATCATCATTACCAAATTACTTCCCAAAGACTATGCCCTGATAACATCACACTAGGACTTCACTATATGCATTTGGGTGGACATAAACATTCAGTCCATAGCCCCCATGAAGAGGAATGAGGAAAGCATTGTCCAGTGATAACACAAAGACTCAAGAATCAAGTGATAATTTGATCATGTTAATGAGGGTCAAGTCGAAATTAAAACCACAAGATCTAAAACACAGAGTAAAGAGAAAGAAGCCAGCTGCAAGCTAATACAGTCTAAAAATTGTAACGGTCAAAGATTGCATTTGGAAAATTATCATTGTAATTACAAAACATACAGATTCCCAAGACCGTATGGGCAATCACAGAAATTATATTATAAATAACCACTCTGATTTGAATCTCTTCTAAATTTTGGGCCTCAATATTTCTGGTACTCTGAATTAGCAGTATCCTGCAAGGTAGAGCATAGATTTTGAGGCTATATTTCCTGTAATCAAATTCTAATTTTGTGATCATTAAATAGATATATAATCCATCAAATAAGCCTATGTACCTATGAAGAAAAAGTGACGAGTAACCATCTGTTTCAGTTTCTGCATCTGAAAAATATTAATAAAATGAATATATAATGATTCTCACTTCACAAATAGAATATTTGTGTGGATTAAATGATGCAATATATTTAGCACTATTTAGACCAGTGCCCAGAATGTAGTAAATGCTTATTAATTCTTATTTTATAGTTTTTGCTGTTAATAGTATTAGTAGAACTGGGTAAAGGTCTTGTTGAATGTTAAATGAAGTGTCATTTTTACATGTAAGGGATGATAGCAGTAACACTGCTGACTTGTCATTATTGAAAGTGGAATGTGTGAAGGGAAGATAAGACACTGTAAGAGTAAGAATGGTGAGACTAGAAACACCTCCATTAATTTCCTATTCGAATAATGGATAATATTTCCTGTTTGGATAATGGAGGCAGTGGAACTTCACGATTGAAGTCTTCCACTTTTCCTTGAAACAATCTTTTGATTAAACTTATGTTCCCCATTATTTACTGTAACTGCTAAAACAGATTTATTGGGCTGCTCCTTGGGACTGTTTGCATTTGTTTAAGTTCTGTTTTGATGATGTTGTCTAATATGGATCAAGGTAGTTTAGTTTAGTTTAGTTTATGATTATATGATCAACCTGTTGCCAGGAGATATGATATGATATTTCATCTCAAGGATTCCTGTAGGGTAGAAGGATCTTCCTTGAGGAGGAGTGAAAGAACAGATTACATCAGGGGTTGCCTTCTATGTGGTCCTACATAGGGGAGAAAAAAGCTTGAGGACCACCCAAAGACGGAAAAAAAAGCCATAGAGACTTTACAGTCATGGAGCTTCAGGATGAAAAAATATAAACTATCTACAGATATTCTAGTGTTGGAAGTACATAAAAGCACATCAGTTGGAAATTTTTGAAAACATGGGATGATGAGACAGAAAATTAAAATCAGAATGGTAGCTTATGTGGTATTAACTAGAACTGTCAAGCAATGTATGTAAGAAGAAAGAAACACTTCTAACAATTATATCTGCCCAGAGGTTGACCCATAAATCCATCTATTTAATAAACACTTAATTACTGTATGTCATTCATTTTGATGTATACTTGATGAAAAGGTCAAGTACCTGACCCACCAATGAAAAACATTACTTTGACCTTATCAGCAGAAAGTTCCCCAAGAGATTAGAGGAAGCCAGTCATCTTGTGGGCAGCAAGTTGAGTTAGAAAATATTAGATTTTATTAAACTAGAAATCTATTAGCTAAATTGGAAACAAAGAAGAAATATAGATTATAATGTCCTCAAGGATAATGAAGTTCAATAGAAAGGAAAAGTGTGAAAGAGCTATGAACTTCTTGGGGTAAAAGCATATTTAGCACACTGCCTGATGCAGAAGAAAGTGCTAACTAAGATTTTTACATGTAGCTATGGCATTTTAAGAGAAAAACCAAAAGAAAACTATTCCATCTTTTCTCCTGGATCCATACTATATCTACCTTGGTTCCTTCTATCTTGCTAGGGTGTTTACTCATTATTCCATGTTGCAATAAAAATCCTAATCCTATTGCTTACTCCATAGTTAATATTGAAATAAAATAGTAATTAGCATTCTATAAGGTATTCTTTCATAACTCTAAAATATCCTTTTAAATGCTTATCACATTAATTATATGTACAATATGTGGAAAGACAGATGTTAGCATTTCAGTATCTTTCTTCTCAAATTTATGATATATTCTGGTGTTTTCAAATTTTTTGTTCTGATTATTCCACTTTTCTATACAGAAAAATTGTTAAGAAAAGTAAACAGGTCACTTCAGGAACATTTAATGAGTAGTACTTTTATATATTCCTGTTAAAATTTTATGCCAATATGCAGCAGAAAGAAAATTAGGCAAATTAGAATTTCAAGATATACTGATATTTCCAGAGGAAAACACATATATCATCTGTCCATAAATACATTTAGTTCTCTTTTCTAAAATTGTGCTCTCTATACCTCATTCTTACAACAAATCCTTAGAGGTAGGGGCAAATGATGATCTAATAAATCAGCTCACAAGAACAGAAAGAAAATATGAGGTTGACAGATTATGTAACTGTTAAAACAAATCTTTAAAATTTCACTACTCTGTCATTGTTTCATCTGACTAGAAAATATAAACACACGAAGCTTAATAATACATAATGTTTTCTAGAATCAGTTCCAATTTTTACAATAATCATTTCTATTCTTACATCTAATCCTCTTTAGTTCTAAATACAAGTATATGAAGAGACTAGATTTATAAGCCAAGTTGGTCTGTTACTTTAATAAAATTATTGGTATTTCCCTAACTTTACTATCTGTTTGTATTAGAGTTATGTTTTTTATTTTTATATTTTTATTGGTGCAGTATAGTTGTACATAATGATGGGATTTGTTGTCATATATTCATAGATGCACACAATACAGCAATATAATTTGGTCACTATCCCCCCCACTCCCCAGCACTCCCCCTCCTCCCATCCCCTGGTCCTTTGCCTCTCTTTCTGGGTCATATATTTTTCCTAATACACCCAAGTATTGTGACATAATTCTTATACCTATGAAGAACACTTCTTTGTATACATGACAATGGAATGTGCAATGACATAATTATAAAAGCTTGGAGTATACCTTGTTTAAACTCAGTTCAAGAGTTAAGTTTTTTTTTAATTGCTTCTATAAGGTAGAAATATCAGCTTTCACCTCTGGCTATTTTCACAGCATTCTGGAAAAAAAACAGCAAGCTGTGGATTATTTCAGTAAGCTAATTTTTCAAATAATTTATCTACAGAAAAACATTGTTCTCTTTCTTCAAAAATGCAACAGATATTATACATTTTAAAAACTACTTACTAGAAAATTTTATCATTTTAGTTTTTCTTACTTTTAACATATTTTCCTTAATTTTTGGCATTTTCCAAAACTCAACTTTGAGACCAAATAAATCAAGATGAAACTAGGAACTTTATTAAATCACTTATTACAGAATTCTTTTTTTAAAGAGAGAGGAACAGTGAGAGAGAGAGAGAATCAATTTTATTTAGTTTTTCGTGGCTTTCTTTGCTCTGAGACTTTGTTGTGTATGTGGTGCTGTAGTTTGAACTCACGTCCTCGCACATGCCAGGCAAGCATCGTAATTGCTGAGCTACCATTGCAGCCCCTTTATTACAAAATTCTAAGGAAAAATAAATACTAAAACACCAATATTTGAGGCTAATCAGTTCCCAAATAGCCACTGCTCAGATCCTGAAAAAGTTGGAGATTGGAGCTCTTAGTAAATTTTGAAGGAGGGATTGATGAATTGTTTATGAATTTTGAATTGAATATCACATGCATTCCCTTTTTTTGAAGACAATTTTTTAAAAATGACATAAATAAAAACAGCAACAGAAAACTTACCCTTTACTTAGGACCTTCTTGTTAGCTAATGTTATTACGATATTAATTTTATAGAGTAGTTCCTTATTGTCCCTGATCGTTTTGTGGGTCCTCTGAAGATGTCAGTGAGTTTTAAATGTTGTACAACTTATTCTTCTTTAGAAAACAACACTCATCTTGTAATAGCACTTGCATTTTTGAACAGCCGTAATATTTTTCTATTTTTCTAATGAGTTAGAGTAAGTTGACAAACTAATCATAGTAAAATGTCAGCTTTGAATGAAAACTTGTGTATATTCCAGTGATATGCATGTTGCATAAAACCTCAACGTCTTGTACTAATATTGTGCCAGATGGTACCATCTTGCTGTACGGAAACCATGAATCTAGTATTGTATTTCAAATTAGAATAGGTTGATCTCATTATAGACTGTGAGAAAACACTGTGGCTCAGATACACTATTGCAAGTTAGTTCACTTATATTATTAAAAATTAACCTTTACAAGATGTCTCAGAAAACTTCTGAAGTTGAATTGGGACACTGCAATATTTCTAAGGAGTTTGAGAGAGACTAAAATTTCAGCCAGGACAAGGAAGGGTGAGAATAGAAATCTAAAGCACAGATGTGACAACTTAAGAACAAAAGATTCAGAAGTAAGCCTTAAAAATTGTAGCAGGAATAGATAGATGACAAGTTCTTACCAGGATTTTGTAGACTCACAGGGGTTGGAAATAAGCCAATGGAGTGGGCCAGGCTTCCTGAAGACTCAAGTTACAGGACAATTCTAAATGAAAACAAACTGACCCCTCAATTCAATGGCAATCAAGACTAGTCTATGTCACAGCATTATATAATTGACCATTCTATATATTTGGCCTTCTCCTGCCTCCTTATTGTCTTTCCAACCACATCTCCTATTGCTTCTCCCAAGTCTCACCCCACAAGCACACAGTCTCTGCGTTCTTGTTCAGATACCCCATTTATATTCCTTTCCTAAGATGGCTAAAAAAAATAAAAAAAAAAAAAAACTATCAGAAACTTGGTGGCTTAAAACACAAAATTTATTCTCTCACAGGCCAGAAGTGGAAACTGCAGCATCAGCCAGTTGGTACTCTCTGAGAGGCTCTGAAGTAGAATCCTTGTTTTGCTTCTTCTGGCTCCCAGTGGGTCCAGCTGTTTGGAAGCTGTGGCTACATCACTCCAGTTCTGCATTGTCTTTACATATTACTCACTTCTCCATACGTCTGTATCAATCCTCCCTCTGTCTTTTCTTATAAAGTCATTTGCCATTAGACTCCACTTGATAATCCAGAATTATCTCAAGATTCTTGATTTATGAACATCTACAAAAGAACTTTCCAAATAAAGTCAGGGTAACAGTTCTGGGGCTGGGAATGGACTTATATATGTGGGAAACACAACTTAATACCCTACAACATACATGCTTTCATATTAGGGAGTACCTTACTTTTCCTGTTTCTTCTGCCTGAAATTTTTGCAATGCATATGAGTGGTTCATACCCTCAACTGATTTAGGTTTCCACTCTCATTTCAGTTATCTTGGAAAACTTCCCAGAACATACCATTAAGAATTTCAATATCCACCCCACAACCCACTAATACCTGGGAGCCCCATTATTATCTTTTTCTACAAAGCACTTATTACCATATAGCAGATTATATTTTCATTACCTTTTTCTCTATACATTGATAAATATGTTAGCTTCACAAAAATAATGATCATTATTTGTTGTTCAATAGTTTGTTCCCAGGCTGAGAAAAGTAACCAGACAGGAATGTAACTGGCAGTTAATAAATACTACTTGAATTAATTTAAAAATGTAAGCATGGAAAATGTAAAACAATTGTTGAGAAATGTGAAGACATTTCTTTAAGATCAATAGTGATACAGTGAGTAAATTATGTTCTTCTTAATAAATGATCCTGAATAAATTACATATCCACCAAGATTTTTAAAAAGAAACTCTAAAATCATTACTAATGTTATTCACAGACAACAATTTTGAATAAGTTATAGATGAAAACAAGAAAGATATAATAATAATGGTTTTAGAAGAAAATTAATAAATAATATCTTCAGAAATTTGGGGTAGGCAAAGATTTCATTTAAAAAGCACTATTTGCAAATGGCAAAAGATGATAGCTTATAATTAGTAACTTAATACTAATTAAAGTGCTTTTAAACAACATTGTGAATTGAATTTAAAGGCAAACCATGGACATATAAAAATTACTTGAGATTCTTATTTCCAACAAATGACCCAGAGGAATTTGCAAATGTACATCACAAAGTATATTCAAATGCAATTAGAGACACAAAAGGAGGGGCTCAGCGATTTTGGCACTTGCCTAGCATGAAGAGGGATACAGGTTCAAACCCCAGCAGCATGTACACAATGACATGTCGGAGCAACAAAAACCAACTGAAAAACTGAATAAAATTGATTCTCTCTCTCTCTCTGTCACTCTCTCCCTTTCACTGTCCCTCTCTCTTAAAAAAAGAGAGAGAGATGAAAAGGTACAAGTTTCAATTAGTTATCAGGATCATATGAATAAAACCATAATGTAAAACTTGTACTAAACTTGTACTAAAGAAAGGCTAACACAAAAGACAGGTAATCAAGAGTTTTTTTGAGAATATGGAAATGGAGGCATGACACTGCTGGTCAGAATGGAAATTGAGATAAGGACTTTGGACAACTGTTTTGGAAGTGTCTCCTAAAGCTGAACATATACATTCCCAGTGCTTTCACTCTTATTTTCCCATATCCAATAGAAATGGGCATATTACTTACCAAAAGACATGAACAATAAAATTCATAGTAGAACTATTTATAATATTAGCCCTAAATTAGGCTAAATTAATACCTGCAGTGTTCATCAGTAAACTACTACATAGCAATGAGAATAAATATATCTCTAATGTATATAACATTGATGAATTTCACCAATAAAATGCAAAGTCAAAGAAGACAGAAGCAAAGAGTATATTCTCCATAAATTGATATGCATAAATTTCAAAAACATGCAAATCTAGTATATGGTTAAAAGTCATGGTAATGTTTGTCTTTGGGGTGCAGTAAATGAAAGAATTCATAAGGAGATTTCTGGGTAATGTTCAGTTTCTTGATTTTGGTTCAAGATATGGAGGTGTGTTAAATTTCTGATCAGTTTTAAAGCTGTAACATAATGATTTTTAAATTTTCATGTATGAATGTCATGTTTTATTTTTGAAAGCTTTTTTAATATCCACCAGTCATCACACTACCATTCCAGAAGTCTTTAGTCTGTCATCCGACCAAATGTGTGATAGAGTCCCTCTTTCAGTAGGTGCAGTATGCGTTCTGAAATATTACTAGAGAAAATTTATGAATTCAGAGAAATCACAAATCAGTCTAAGTTTCACCAAGATTTTACTGCATGTCTTACTGTGTTCCACTGAACCACAAGAATCTCTGTTCCCTACACAAAAGGGAAAAGATTGAACACTCTGGCAAAAAAAAAAAAAAAAAGTTATACAAGTCAGCACTTGTCCTGTGAACTGGAAGTGTATGCTGAGGGACCAAACTTGGGTGATAGATGTTTTTTGTGTACCTATCATAAAGCCATACTATGCAAAAAGTATCATAAATAAATATTCCAAATCCCACTTCCAATATGTTTATTGTCAGTGGATTGCAAATGTTCCTTCCCTTTTCAAAATCTACAATCTAACTTTTCCATACTTGAGGCAATTGCACAATAAATGTTCTCATCTTCATCATATTATTTTCTTGAGCAGGAGATGCTTCAGGGTGACCCTGGGGAAAGCCTGTGTGGAGGCTTCGTTTCCATTACCACTCCCTCTTTCTCATGTCAGTTAGCATAGGTGAGTTAGCATTTGGTGTTAATGGCTCTAAAGAGGAATTGAAAATCCTCCTTCTTTCTCCCCTCTTTAATCAGATAATGAATTCTGACTTTAATTAAGTTGAGTATTAAGCTACATTTGTAATAAGTGGTCTGTAGAGTTGTTGATGACTCTTTGACTATAATTAATCTGCTTGATTTATAAGGGCTTCTAGACCAAAACCAGGGATGCAAGTAAAATACAAAAAATCTCAGAATAAAATATCAAAGTTTTTAGCAATTTTTATTTTGCTCAGAAATTAGTGTTAACAATAATTACCAGAGCATACTGTGAAGGCTCAGCAAGGTATGAGTAAATAATAATGGTAGTGGCATTATTAATAAGTTAAACCCTTTACACTATTACTAATTTGATTCATTTAAAACATTGCAATTGTCACATAAGCTTTGTGAAGTATTATAGGTATCCCTCTTCTCTTGATAAAAATCTGAGGCAGAGATTGAAGTAACTGCCCTCAAGGTAAAAAAGCCAGTACATGTTAGAGCAATACTTAACCAAGTACCAGAGCAAATCCTAGTATCCTGAACATTTAGAGAAATTGAGTAGTTTCTTCCAGGTCCAGAAAGACAGAATGCAATTGAAATCCATAGAATAAATTTGTATTAAAACTTTTGTAATGAAATTCAACTTTATTTTCAAAATGGTAGATGAATTTTAAGGAATAATCAGGATATAACATTGTAAGACTCTTGTGAGAAGTCTGTGAAATAATACTAAATAGTTCCATATTAATGGACTTAATTTTTTAATCTCTTCTTATCAAAATCATGCCATAATGACTATTTAAATAGCTAATGTTAGGTATCCATGTGAACAGACAGTCCAGTTTGGGATATAAAGAGAGGTATCTAAATCTGAACACGGAAAGAGAGATGACTGATTATGCTTTGTGCTGAGAACACTGAGTACCTAATGACACATACCTAACCAGATTTCATAAGAAATTTAAATTATTGTCATTGTCTAAGTGATCTTCTGACAAGTGCTTTCCAGTTGGTATGATTGAGCTGCTGACTCAAGAGCTACTGATGAGGATGTTGGAAAGCAAAGGTGCATCTGTGGCTTGCACTGGCCAGTGAGCTTTGCGGCTAGAGCTATGTTTGTCAGCAACTTGTGTAATGCGTTAGTCACAGCACTGTGTTAGAGAGGGACAGAAGATCTTGGGGCTCTGCATCACAGGAAGAAAAATTACTAAGTATACTTCACTGTGCAAAGGAGTATATTTTATAAGCTCAGGTATAAGCAAAGAATTTAACAAATTGGAAAATATATATATTCATTATACAATGTTAGCAAAGGAAAATTTTTGTACATCACAATAGTTCCAAAGACCTTGAAAATTTCATTTGAATTTTTTTCTAATTCTAGCAAAACCAGACCAACCCCCTATAAAAAATCAAAGCATTTACAATTTATAAGGTTATTCCATAGATATATTAATACTAAAATTTTCTCAGTTTTGTTACTCTCCTCACTCTCCTCTCCCTCCTCCTTTATTTCCCCTCAGGTATGGACTTTGAACCTTCAGAGTTCAGATCATATAGGAACAGTGGTAGAATTAGTTGCTTCACTCGAAGTGCATCTTAACATTTAGCAGTACACTTACTTCCTTTTAGTATCCTATAATTCCACCTGTATGACCACTTATCCACTGCGGTGATACCATCCCAAGTGATTCATAAATGCCTATGTAACTGGAAACCTACAAATTCCTCCCTGATACTGCAAGTTTTCACATTTCCTGTGAAAAGGATGTACTTAAAGAATTAGATTAGAATGGGGCACGGTGGAACACACTTGTAATCACAGCATCTCGGGATGCTGAGGCAGAAGAATTGCAAGTTCAAAGTCAACCTCAGCAACTTAGTAAAGCCATGTCTCAAAATAAAATTAAATAAATAAATAAATAAGCTGGGGATGTTGCTAAGTGGTTAAGGATACCAGAAAAAAAAAAGAAATTAAATCATGAAATTTATCCTAGAAATCTTTCCTAGTTGCTAGAAACCTAAAGTATCTACCTTATTTGGCCCCCAAATTGTTGCCTGGTTTCTTCTCAGTAGGTACATGTTAACTAATGATAGCCTAAAAATGTGGCTCCTTCTACACTATTCATGCATATAAAATGCCTTTACTATACCTACAACCACACTCACACACACATTTGAATATAATCAGGCCAGAAACTATTTCAGTGTAGACTATTTAAGATGTTAAACTGTTAGAATAGAGATAACCAAGTTCATTCAATAAAATTTTAGTTAGCACCTACCGTACATTAGGCACTGTGCCAAACCTGAGTCGTCTTAGCAGTTCGGAATAGAAAGTGAGCTGAGAAATGAAACTTAATTTGACTAATTCTACACAAGAACTATGAGAATTAAAAGTTAAAAACAAATTAGTCTTCTTATGATATGTGTGCTGAAAAGGTACCTCAGTGAAGACAACATCTGGGCCAGATTTGAGCATAATTAGAACTTTACCAGAGACATGAGTGAAAGCAAATTCTAGCCAGAAAGAACAACTTAGGTAAAAATGTCAAACATGACATTGTGGTCATGGGATAGCAAGATGTGTGATATGATGTAAACACAGGACACATGATTACCCATTGAAACAGAAACTGTATGTTAAATTTAAATTGGATTCTGAAGGACCCATTCCCATTGGAAAATAGAAACAAATGTGCTTATTAGAAGGCAAGTAAGATTATTGGATTTGTATTTCAGGACCAAAATTCAGTGGTAAATGAACGTCAGGAAAAATTTAAAAGGTTCCAATAGAGAAGAAATAGAGATAACTCAAATGACAGAGGATAAAACTGACAAAGTATCTGAATTTTTGACTATCATGATTAAAGAGATGAATAAATTTACATTGACATTTTGGGTGGCCAATGGTACAATTAAGCAAGTGCAGAAAAAAGTAAGGAGAGAGAAGTACAAGTGTATTGGAAGTTACTTCTTGAATATTTTAATTTTTTGACTTTGAATTGTTTATGAAAAAAATCCAAGTAGTCTTATTCAGTAGGAAATTCAAAATACTTATGATTCTTATTCTTATTAGTACCTGGTTCATTTTGTGAAGCCAGATAAGAAGTTAATGAACCATAATTAGCCAATGTTGAAAAAGAAAGAGTAATTCAGAGAAAATCTAAAGTCAGAGTTTTCCTTTGCATTCATAAATATTTTCAGCCTTTCCCTTTCCTTTTAAAACCTTTCCCACATGTATGTCTCTGATGACAGTAAGCACCCAATTATTCCCTTCATCAACATTTTCTCATACAACCCATCATATCTCGTTTCTTCCTCTAATGTGAATCAAGCTCTGTTTTCTATACAGACTGTTTCTTATCTAGAGAACCAATACAAAAAGGAAATATGTCTGTGAGAAATTCACTCTCATCACCAACTCCTCTGAGAAATATTGGCTAAAATAAAGCAATTTGAAAGGAATGATTAAAAAAAAACAGAGGAAAAAATAATATATTTTTTAAAAGTGTGGTATAAATCAATCTTTTTTTCATACACACTAAAAAGTTAATAAGAGTATGAAGTGTGAGGAGGAGTGAAGCAGAATGAGGAATGAGGATAAAAAATTAGTAAATTAGGTTTAAAGAGGTGGTTCACCAGTAGAGGAAAAAATAGAACTTAACTCTTCCTTCTCTCTCTTTAAAAAAGAAAATAATAACTCAGTTTAACCAGTCAATTTAGGAGAAAGTAAGATGAAGGAAAAGTAATAAAATAAAAAAGAAATAGACTAAATAATGCAATTAAGACTCAGTTACTAATTTAATCAATGAAAGAGTTAAAAATAAAATTAGGTATTCACTATGATGATGTGATCAAGAATTACTTTTACAATATTCTCTTTTTTTCTTTTCTTTTTTTTTTTTTTTTGAGGTACGTGAGATCAAACCTAGGAACTCTGTGCCACTGAGCTTACATCCCCAGTATTTTCTATTTTTTTTAATTTTGAGACAGGGTCACACTAAATTGATGAACTCTCACTAATTTGTCCAGGCTGTCCTCAAACTTACTATCCTCCTTTCTCAGCCTCCTGATTCTCTGGAATTAGAAGCATTCACCACCACACTCTTCTCCTTTAATAATACTCTTGATGAAGGATCAGAGTCAAGGTAATAAGTAAAGATGTTTTACACAAATAAAATAGTACTTTTTATAATTTATAAACTATCTTATTCTTAACTAATTAAAACACATAAATTTAAATTAGTTTAGCAATTAAGAAAACATGAATGTAAATTTATCAAGTGACTAGAATACTTAATAAATTCAGTAGAATGTTAAATGCATGAATTTCAAGTCCATGAACTTTGTTTGGAGCTTTAAATATATTAAGCTACTTCAAATGAATAATTCTGCATCTGTGCAGACAAGTGATGTTTATAAAATATGTTAAATGTTTAACAATTATGATAATTAACAAACATTTGTGTCACATAAAAATCTTCATTTAATAAATGTCATAAGGTTATTCTTATAACTGAAAGTCCAAATTGCCTCTGTCAAATAGTTATAATTAACTCTAAGAGAATCTTATTTACCAGATAAGAACAATAATAGAAATGAAAATTTTGTTTATACATTATTTCAAGTCTAAGTATTTTCATATGCACTGTCTCATTGTCTTGCCCCAATACTCTTATAATGAGGAAATTAGTTAATATATTTTCTATGTTATAAATAAAAATATAATTGGCATTGGAGCAGTGGCTTAATGGGAGAGTGCTTACCTAGCAAGCACAAGGACCTGGATTCACATCCCAGCATCACATACACAAGTAAGTGTTGGGAAAACAAAAACCAGATGAAAAAAATAAAATCCATTCTCTCTCTCTCTCTCTGTTTTCAAAAAGAATGTAATTATTAAAAAATTGTTCAAATTGCCTAGATAGTCATGCTGTATTGATTATGTTTCTATGGGAAGAATATCCATTTCTTCAACCATTTTTTAAAATCTGTATTTGCTACCTGATTTTTCAGTGCAGTTGTACAATGACAAAAATGACAATATCCTTGAGCTCAGTAGAGCTAGAATAAAATTAGTCAGTATTTGTTTATTATTGTTACTTTTGGGCTATATACTGTCTGCAAAAAACTCACATCAGTCTTATGTGGATTTAGATTTTAGATCTACCAGATGTGTAGATAGAGCTTAGAAAGTGCTTTATTCATTTGCTCAACAGCATATATTGAGTACTTATCATGTGTCAAACATTGTCATAGGCAATAACATGTCCACAAACAAACTGGACAATAATCGCTTCACTTAAATAAGCAATACCTTGATAAATAAGTGAATATTTATAGCATATTAAGTGGCCATAAGTAGTAAGGAGAAGAAAACTTGTAAGAATTCAAGAATGTTTACAATTTTCAATGGAAGAGCCAAAGAATGATTAGAATGATATGTTGAGAAACTGTTGTTGGCAGAGAACAAGCTATGCAGGCATCTGGGATATCATCAGGTAGAAGAAAAATAAAAATTACAAAGGCCCAGAGGTACTGTGTTGTCTTTGTTGTAGAAAAAGCAAGGATGATTATGTGGTTTTTGTTTTTAATTCTGTTTATGTGGTGTATTACATTTATTGATTTGCGTATATTGAACCAGCCTTGTTTCCCTGGAATGAAGCCCACTTGGTCGTAATGGATTATCTTTTTAATATGCTTTTGTATCCGATTAGCTAAAATTTTATTAAGGATTTTTGCATCAATGTTCATCAGGGAAATTGGTCTGTAGTTTTCTTTCTTTGACGTGTCTTTGTTGGGCTTTGGAA